>PVJH01035393.1:0-19722 GCA_004026705.1 Nesogale talazaci
ATATCTAACACAGATAGGTCACAGTTGAACAAAGCACTTTGTACACAGTAACGCTGGAGTAATGTACCAATAAAAATTAACTAATAATAGAAGTCACAATATCAAGGGATCTAATTCTTGGGACAGTGGAGCTCAGACACAGGTTGCAATAAAAACATGGGCATAACAATGGTAATGGATTTGTGATTATTCTTTGCTAAGATGAAAGTATGAATCAATAAATGATACATAAATCATTGATTAGAAACTCCACTTTAAATACTCTGGGTCTTTGCTATGCAGACATATCTTAAAGAATGAATGAAACTGGAAACATTGCAGTAGGTGCATCTCAAATACTAGCCTAAAAAATTTCTGTAGTCTTCTATACAAAGCAGATGGTTAAAGGTTCTTGAACAGAGAATGGGCATAATCAGAAAGAAGGGGTGATGGAAAGGTTGTCTCAAACACACTTGGAGTCTAGAAGGTTTCCTCTTTCACTGAGGTTGTTATTTTTAATTATTCCAACATCAGAACGATAACTTTACTCAGACAGGAGAAGCTTCCTAAACGACTGAATACTTACTTTCTGATTAATTGAGCCTCCATATTGCTTGGGAGGAAGAATTCATAGTTCTTGTAGCTCACTGCTTCTCTTCGATACTGCCCTAAATTAAACACTGAAAGCAGGGAGTTCTAGTGAAGCGGTTGGGAAGGTTCCAGTGGGTTAAAATATGTAGTTGATGAAACTTCAGGTATAAAAGGAGGTACTATGTCTAGCTATGTCATGTGGTTATAAGAACTCAAATTAAGAATACCAGATAATTTCTTCCTCACAACTTTACAAAGGTATCACCTGTTCATGTTAAAAAATGATGAAATTTTAGTTCAGCTTTCATGTTTAGTAAGTGAAGAACTGAGACTTAAGCCTGGTCTGTTTGACTGTGTGTGTGTGTGTGTGTGTGTGTGTGTGTGTAAATTTGAGAGGGCTTCCATAAATTCATGGAAAAATTAAATAAAAAGTTAATGAAATTTTCAATTAAGTTTAAAAGCTCCTTTGAATATGTGTGGAGATGATAGATATAGGTAAGTAGATGATAGATAGATAGATAGATAGGTAGGTAGGTAGTCTTTATCACAGATAACATATCCATGCATATAACTTGCAATGAAAGCAGCTTTTTCAACAATACACAGTAGAATCCTGGAACTCGACATAATTGGATTTCTATGTGAAATGTCAAGAAAATTTTCATCAGAGCTTGAACAAAACATTAAAATCTGATCCAATGCACGTGATCTTGTAAACAAAAGAAGTTCCTGATTTTGTCATTCGGCATTAGCTGGGGTTGTTATTTGAACCTTTTGTCACTGTCTTCCAAGAGGTTTGCTGTAATTCTTTTTGTTTTTGTGGCCTTTTGTACTGTTTTTAGTTACAAAACATGGGTCCTAAGACAGAGGTTTTTGAAAAGAATCATCATAAGAAACTGATTAACCGTGTTATCAATATTGTTGGTGATAATTTAGTAAACCCTTTTAGAATATAGTTAAGGAAAGGCCAACAGCAAATCACATTAGACAGATTTTTTTTGGAGAAAACCAGCCAAGTCCTACTGAAAAAAGGCAATGAGGAGGGGAAAATCCTGTAAAGCAACTACCAGTTGATTTTATGGAAGGGGATTCTCCTTCCAAACAATGACTCTCTTTCCACACCCCCTCTCCACATTGGTGTCCACAGATCCAAATCCCATCAATCTCAAGGTATGGGCCATACTATAGGTGTTAAAACTTTTAAAATGTTGTTTGTTATTTAAATTATATTATTTAACTCAATTTATTTACTTTGAAATTTCCGTGTAATATTTTGTATAAAAATTTTGTATATAAAGGCAAGGTGAGAATAAAAACTTGGTCGAGAGCAGGTTAATCCATTTTCTTTTTTGGTACCTTATTACTTTTATTTGCTTTTTTCTATGATTTTATTGGGGGCTCTTACAGCTCTTAGAACACTAATACATCATTTGTATCCAGCATATTTGTACACATTGCCATATTCATTTCCAAATATTTTCTATTTTAGCCCTTGGTATAAGTTCCTCTCTCTCTAACCTTTTTTAATAATCATTTTATTGGGGGCTCATGCAACTCCCATCACAATCAATACATACAACAGGGAAAAATACATACATCAGGGAAAAAAATGACTTGGAACTTGACTGCATTGAATCTTGATGCTTCTTTTAAAATGGATTAGCATTGAGGTCCAGGATTCTACTACATGTATATGGACCTTGCTGGATGGAATATACAGAAATCTTATTGACTGTATCTGTGGAATGAGATGATAGAGAAGTTCAATATAATTAATCATTACAAGGCCAGAACAACAAAAGAACTATAATTAATTATGCATACATAAACTGAAACTGTAGAAAATTAAAACAAGGTGGGTGAGGAAGAGGAAGAAGGGGGAAGGAGGGGGAAGGAAGAGAGGGAGGGAGAAAAAGAAGGAAGAGATAGAAATAAAGAGAGAAGATAAAAATGAATTTCAGAAGAGACTGAAACTTTCTCTTTTGAATGAAAAGTAAAGTGAATGAAACAAATGATGAAGTAAAACAAGTGAACAATAGATTTCAAAAGACAGCTTGAGAAGATAAAGTGAAAGATAAAAATTTGAAACCTGGAGTTAGAAAAGAGAAGAATACATTCAGCATTTCTCAAGGTGAAAGAATGAAAAATAATCCCATCTAGACTTGCAATGATGAAGGATGTTGTTGATGATATGTGCTGCGGAGTCACTCCAAATTTGTCCTCACATATAATAAATTGAAACACTGCCCTACCTTGTGACATTCTCACAATTGTGCTGGAGTCCATCAATACAACCATTGCTATGACAATCTATATTATGAAGAGTCTTCCACTTTTTTACTCCCCTTTTACTTTTACTTGTTCTACAGAGACTGGTAACATTCCAAAGTATTTTCAATTAAGTTTCATCATCCTCAAATCTAGGGAGAATTCTGGCGGTCCTTGTTGTTCCAAGACAAATTTGTTTTTTATTTTATTTCTGACAGTCCACAGTACTTTCAATATTCTTCACCAACACTGTTATTCAAATATATCAATTATCTCACCTCTCTCTCTTTAAAATCATTTTATTGAGAGATATGGCAATTCAATTGGGAGAATTCACAATTCAATTGGACCAAGCATAATTGTTAAATTGCTCCCAGTATAATTTTTGAAACATTTTATTTAACTCTTTGATATCAGTTCCCCTTTATACTCTCCCTCTCCCAATCTGCCTCCTGAAACCTCTCTGCATTATATATATGCATATGTTTTTGCCATATCTTACCCCCTCCAATGTATCCATTTACCTACAGTTCTGTTATTTGTTCCCCTTGTGTGGGGTTATACAGTCATCATTGCTATTTGTCTCCCCTCCCTCACCTCTTCCCATACCCTCAGAGAATTCTCACTCCCATTACTACTTCTGAAGGGTTTATCTACCTTGGATTTCATGCATTGAACCACCTTAACACACTGGCTGGTGTGCTTCTTTCATGTGAGCTTTGTTGATTCCATGATAGATGGCTGCTTGTTTAACTTGAAGCCCTTAAGACTCACACACTACATCTTTTAATAGCCTGGCATCAACAGCTTTCTTCATCACATTTGCTTATGCACCCATTTTGTCTTAGGTAATGCTGTTGGGAAAGTGAATATCATATATTGCCACATTATTATAACAATCTCTTCTTGTACTGAGATAAGATTTAAGTAGAGGCACAAAGTCCTTCTGCTTCCTTCACACATACACACACAAACAAAAAATACTATCTTATATCTTTCTATATTTACATATATACATATTTATATTTATACCTATATGTATAATTTTGACCTACTTGTACTTTCTCTTTTTCTTTCCTCCTGTCCCACTATCATTTTTACTGATTGTTTACATCTCAGTAATTCCTCTCAAATATATTTCTATTGATCAAACATGACCAGGAACACTACAATCTCCTCACTGTCAGTTTTAGATCCCTTGCTATTCCCCTCCCCCTACCGCCTCCACTCCCATGCCCCCTACCCATTGGTCCCATTTCTGCCTCCTTGGGATTGCTTGTTTTGTATATATAAGCACCAAAAGGGGAAAAAGATAAAACAAATGCATGTAGTATCAAGTCCAGCTGTCATCCTACCACAGAGTAGATAAGTGCCCCTCTGTTAAATAGTGAGCAGGCCCTGTTATAATCCATCAGTCCAATCCCCTTGTCATTAAGGGATCCATCCAGGACACACTTACTTAACAGATTTTATAACATTTTAATCCTCAGCTTTCATGCCCGTGGGGTGCGCCTTCCACAAGACCCCATTGCTCTTCCTGCAACCAGTTCAGGTGAGGTGCCAATTGCTGCCCCATGAATTAGAAGACTAGATAATCCAGATCCTTCAGGAACTTCATGACTTTGTTTCCATTGTTAGTCTGTTGCATGTCCCTTTTGGTTATTCCCCATGTGAGTGGGTCAAACTGACTGCACTCCCCAAACTGTATCTTCAGTGTTGTCTTCTGTAGCACTGATGTGTTAGTCCAGGTAGACCAGAGAAACAAATTCATAGACACGCATATGGATATAAGGGTAAGATTTATATACAAAAGGAATGGAACATTGAGAAAGCATCCCAACCCAGTCCACTTCAAAGTCATAAGTCCAATATCAGCCTGTATGCCCGATATCAGCCTAAAAAGTCTCCTTCCAACTCACGATGTCACAGGTCAGTGAGTGCAGAATTCCGGCACTGGCAGGGGTCTCCTCATGGCTCCTCACTTCCAGGGCTCAGGGTCCATCAACAGCATTCAGTGGTGGTAGAAGCAACTCAGTGCTTGCAGGGTTCTCTATGTGGCTTCGCCAGCTTCAGAGGTCTGGTTCCATCAGGGTAAGTCCATGTGGCTTCTCCTCTGTCTCCTCCAATTTCTTGGACTCTGCCATCTTGTCTTGTCCATAGTTAGTCATCTTGGAAACTGACTCCCAACAACTGGGGAGATGGCCTCTCATCTCCACGAGGGAAATATCACAAGATTTCCCAGAAGTCTGAGGAGAAAGCCATGCCCACACAGAGGCCTCATTGACTACTCCATGGCTATCTCCAGATTAACAGGCTAGACTCCACCCCTACATCTCAATCATGAAGTTGACATAGGCTCATAACCGCCACAACCGTCATCTATGGTGGGGACACCATGTCTTGGCTGAGGCCAGCCCTGCAGTCCTCTACATGAACAAACTGCTAAGAACAGGAATGTCAGCCTTAAGGTTTGATGCACAGGAATGAGATTTGCTGTCTCTCCCTTTCCCATTGAGACATAAACAATACCCTCCCCTTGGGTGTATTAGTTCCCTGCTCCCTCATTGCTATCTTTTTTCTTCCCCCACCCCTCTGTGGGCCTTGTGAACCATACATGAGGGTATGTGTGTGTTACGATGTCTTTAAGCACAGGGGTTACCTGCATCTTTTTAATTTTTAAAATACTTTGTTGATGAGTTTGGTCTGGCTCTTGTCAGAGTACTTGGTCATCAACCTGGCAACTGTTTGATATGTACATTTTCCTATATGCCCAATCTATTGTTTGAACTTACCTCAGTGGACTCATGTTATACTTGCCTAACTTCACTAAACATAATGTCCTCTAGCACTTTCCATGAGACATGAGACGAGGTGCTTCATTGCTTCATGACTGTCATGTAATATATGTAGTGCTACATTGTGTGTATATACCAGAGTGTTTTTTTAATCCATTCACATTCTGATGGAAAGTTAGGCTCTTTCCAAATTTTTGCAATTCTGAACTGCGTAATGGTGAACATTGGAGTGTAGATATCTGGTCATGGCCTGTTTATTTATTCTGGGTATGTGTTCCATAAAGGGATTGTTGGGTCATAAGGTAGCTCAAGTTTCATCCCTTTTTAGGTATCACCAAATCACTTTCTATAGTGGCTGTATTTTTCTTCAGGACCACCAGCACTGAATAAAGTTTCCTATCTCACCACACACCCTCCAACATTTTTTGCTTTTTGTTTTTAATTGGGCTATCTTGTGGGTGTTAGGTGGTATCTCATGGTTGTTTTGATTTGCATTTCCTGAATGGCTAATGGGAAGAAACATTTTCTCACATGTTTCTTAGTCATTCAGCTTTCTTCCTTTGTGAATCTTATGTTGAAGCCTTTTGCCAACCTCCTCAGTGAGCTATATATATTTTTTTATCTTCTTGTGAGGTTGGAAAGGTTCCGTAAATTTTAGTAATAAGACCTTTGTATGCGATGCCATTGCTAAATATCTTTTCCCAGCCTGTGGGCTCTCTCACTACTTTCTTGATAAAGTCTTTCAATGTACACAAGTGTTTTATTTTAGCATGTTCCACAGGTCTATTTGATCTTCCACTGGGTGAGTAATCTTCATTATTGCTGATAGTCACATATTCCCTGAGATAAGGTTCTTAGCTTTGTTCTAGTTTTTTTTATATTGATGATCCTGATAGCTTGGGGTTTTACCTTGAGGTCTGCAATCAACATTAACTTTTTCCTTGTGTATGGGGTGAAATAAGGACTTTGTTCATTCTTCTGCATGTTGGCATCCAATTTTTGCAACACCAACTGTTTAAAAGTACATCTGCACCCCATTTGGTTTTGGGGGGCCCTTACCAAAGATCATATGTCTATATTCTACATCTTTTCTTGATTTTCTGTTCTTATCCATTGACTCGAGTATCTATCATTACACTAATACTATTTTGACAACTGTGTGGGGTATAAAAAGAATGCTCCCCAGTTCATCTTACCCAAATATATATGTCAGACCTAGGACACAGCTTGCAACTAATGGCAAATGATTGTCAAGTTATCTCCCTGACGACAACAATCATCCTGAGCATTTACACCATTGTTTATCCCACAATAGGTGGGGCTCACTCTCTGCTGTTAGGGACAGTGGATTGCTTTCACTGAAAGTTTGCACTAAATGAAGTCTCCAACTCAAGGGCAATCAAGGTTAGGCCACCACCATGAATGTAGTATCTGCCCATCTTGTTACATGTGTGTTCTAATCACCCCTCTTTCTATTGCATGTATATCCCTCTCATTACTGTATTACCTATAGTACAACCCCTTCCTGTGACATGTCTTTACCTGTAATCATGGGGCTTGCACGCCCAACCCACAAAGATATATAAGACTTGGTTAGTAATAAATCCATCTCTCCTGCCCTCTCATCTCCCATCTCCAAGTGTACCACCAAGAGGAGTAGAGGTGAACATGCTACTATGAAATGTGTCTGACTTCTTTGTTTTACTTTCTCTCTTTTCCAACTCTCCTATTTCTATGCCAAAGAACCAACCTCTGACACATCATCATGGATTCAGTAGGCACAATTGTACCACAATATACAAGATTATAGTAAAGTCATAGAGAACATGAGAGATAGAAATAATGGGGTCAGACACATTTCATGGAAGCATACTCACCTCCTGGAGGCCATAATCTCAACATCCAGATCCATACACAGCACAGGCAGGAAGCCGGGAGCCTGAGAGATCTAGAGTGAGCTGCGACCCAAGCTGGAGGGGCCAACTAGTTTATTACTCACCAACATTTAAATCTACTTTGCGGACATCACAGGAAGGAGATGGATAATCAGCATACACATGACAGGAAGGGAGTATGCAATGACAGGAAGGGGATAAGCTAGGGGTGTACATGTAATAAGAAGGGAGGGACTAGGGTGACAAGGGTGGATCTAAGATCCAATATTACAGCCTAACTTAGATCATTCTTGGGTGGGTTTGACCTCCCTGTCTCTCTTATAAGGAAGTACTCTACTACTATTCTTATTAGAAAGGAGTGGCTATACAGTCTGATTAGCTGGATAACTGACCCTCAGGGAGAATAGCTCCTGACCTACTTCAGTTGACCTCTAAGTGTAAAGTCATATGCATCTTGTAACAAGCATCTAAGTTTGACATATATTTGAGGGAGACAATTTGGGAGAAATCATTTTGCTTTCCATAATTATATATATATATATATATATATATATATATATTTATACACACACAAATTTAAAAGAGCCACAGGGGCGAAGTGGTTATTTTCTATACATAGAAAGCTGTCAAGGCAAATTTAATAGCCAAATTAAAATTGTCCAAAATTCAGGCTTATGGTAAACATTTTGATTCTAGGCATGGGGGATAAAGTCCTCATACGCTCAATGGCTACTGGGGTAAAATATGAGAGGAGCTGAATTCCGTGGTGGGAAGAAAAAGCCAAATTTATTGATAAAGTGACCAGATTTTAAGCGGGACACCATTGACTGGAGGTGGAGGTTCTTGATTTAAAATTTGGTCTATATGGAGCAACAAAAATTTTCATAGAACAAAAAAATAGTATTGTAATATATTTATCTTAATTGTTAAATGCCACAGGGCATTGTTAAATTGCTAAAAAATGGGACATCTGGTCACCTTACAAATAGAATGTCTGCTTCTATAGGGAAAGAAAGTCAATCATTTGCCTACCATAAGGCAGCACAGCATGAATGGAAGAAACTGTGGAAAACAAAGATCACTGTTGTAAAATCTACTTGGATATTATCACTAACTACCAGAGTGGAGATCTTCCTGCCATGGAATAATCTTCCAGATTCCCTCTGTACCAGCACAGTTTTATTTCCCTCAGTGTTAGTCTCTTTTCATATTCCTAAGCTTCCTACAGAAGCGACATGTGACTGTATCACAGATATGATGTTAAGCAACACAGTCAGACTGGAACTTCAGCTATGCAAGATGTTTTGTGCCCATGCTCGAGGATCCAACCTTTGCATGCCATCACCAATGTTTTAATCATATCAATGTCAGGAGAAGACTCAAGCTTGTCTTTAAATGTATAGGACATATCCTTTTTAAGTTGATTAATAACTAATGAAATGTTTCCTTTAATCCTTGAAAATGTTTCCTAATCAAATCTGAATCATGCACTGTTCAATTATACAGATACAGGGTTACTTAGAAATCAATTACATTCCAATCACATTTTAGCATTAATTAATAAGTTCAAAATCTTGATCTTTTAGCCAAAGAACAGTTTGCAGTAATAGTCCAGTCACATTTTATGAAACATTCAGTTATGATAGAGTCCCAGAGTATCCCTTAGAAAGTATTAGTGATGGAAGAAATATCTCAGCAGGAAGCAATCGTGCTTCTCTAGATTCTGTGAGGTCTTTTTTGTTGTTCTGGAGGACTTCAGTAACAGGTTATGGTGTCAGCTTCCCTCCTTCCTTCTGGGCCTTGCTGGCTGGAGAAAAATCCACTATCTCCTTTGCCTTGTGAAAACATGAACAAAGAGCCCCTCCTTTTGGGGTGTCAGCAACCTGGAAATAGAATTATGGTTAAATGATTGCTCCATCTTTTCCGTGTCCTTCATGTTTCTCCAAACTTGGTTGCATCCTCCTAATGAGAGTCCATTAGCTTTACTCTGCAAAAACATAAATGTATAACCTTTTCTCCAGGTGATTATTGAAGCTGGATCCCAAATGTGATTCCTGTCTTCCTGGGCTTTCTCAGGATCAGCATTCACTGTAGGAGTGAACATGTGTTATTTGTCCTACTTTTTTTTTTTACAAACTCTTAGTAAGTAGAAAAAAATTTTGAGTTAACATGATTAAATGCAATTTGTCATGCAAAAATTTCTCTTTTCCCCCTTCTTTAATAATAAAATAGATTTTTAAAACATTGTAACTGATATTTGGGAACTTGCCTGATTCCAAAGCAGTGGAAATTGTTAGGTAGGATTTATTGTTAAGTAAATTTTGGCTGCTCTAAGTTAACCAAGAGAGCTAACCAATTGCTTTTTACCACATTCCAGATGATTTAGAAAACTGAAAAAATTCTTACTAAATTTGTTTAGCTGTAGAAATAACTTATCGAACAGACATTTTTCCCCTCTAATTTTACTAGTAAGGTTACAGGTTCAATTACTTTCATTCCTTCCATGCTGGATTTTGAGGAAGTTAATGGACGGGGTTTAGGTCCTCCTGTATGCCCTGAGGGAATGACTCCAAATCCAGATCTGAAAAAACCTTTTCCTTTCAGTTTCTAAATCCATGTGGTTTCCCCAAGCAGTACTCCAGGAGACCCCTTTAACATAGGGTGGTCCAACTCAAGTACTGTTTTCTGATTTTTTTTTTACTTTAGATATACAAGGCAACAAAAATTGGCTTAAAGCAATATTTTTTATAAACCATGGTATATCAGATTTTCTTGCTGCCTTAATTTCCTCATTACAGTCTTGATTAATAATTTCAGTAACCATCTGAAAACTTTTAGAATTCAGGTTACACCTTCCTAATAAACATTCTATAATTCTCTTAGATAAGCAGAACCCAGTTTCCACTTTTAATTTCTGAATTAATTATAGCTTTAGGCTTTTCCTCATAACTGAATAACTCCAGTATCAGTTTTAATTCTTTGATTACTTAGGTTAAATCTTCCTGATAAGAACTGTATTGTTCTTTCTTGTTTGTTTGTTTTTTAATTTTTTGTTTTTGGGGCATCACTGCCCTCTGGTGGTGGGAGTAGGAAACCCAGCCTTGCTGCTGGATTTGAACCTCCAACCTAGTGGGCCGCAGTCCTGCGCACAACCACTATGCCACCAGGGCGCAGCCTGTTCTTTCAATAAACTCTTGCTCTTCAAAATCAACAAGCTGCTAGAGCTTATGAGCTTCCACTTGGTCAGTCAAACTCACTGCAGCGAGGACAGAGGATGGGCCTTTGCAAATTTGGTGAGGCCTGGTCTCTTGCTGAGAGATAGGGGAATATCTATGATTTATCTCTGAGATTTTCTTTGCTCCCCCAGGCCTTCTGAGCTCTGCTGGTTGGGGTTTGGACCAAGCTCTTCTCACTATTTCTCTGCCGGGAAGCCTTTGCTAGCTGGATCTTGGGCAATATTGACTCACCCATGAGCAACATTGATTTGTCCAACATGTTCCCTTTCTACAGTGGGAACAATGCCCAGTTTCTTTCAAATCCAAAATTGGGGGCCCTGGTCCATGCTCTGGCGTGAGCCTCAACTCACTTTTTTCAGCCAGCTTGAATGGCCTGTGTGTGTTGCACTCTCTTTGAAGATAATCTATCTTCCCACTTTCATTTAGGTCTGATATATTTTGCCAAGGCAGCTACCATGAGGTTGGCTTTGTATTTATTTGTCTCTACATTTCTGCATATCCTGATATAGTCTATCAGCATGCCCTGTTCCTTGAAGGGATGTATTATAGCCATTCTAAATCCTAGATCTCCTTGAACTATGCTTCTCTCCACTCGTGAAAGTAAAGGTGCCTTCCTATTCTTTACTTCTCTGCTTCTCACTCCCCAAGCCTCACCTTCTAAGTCATTGGATCCAATTTCGTCACTCCCTCCAGCACTGACTTGTTCGATAGCACTATGATTTCTTACACTTCACTCTGGCGGTGGTGGTGCAGATGCTTCTAGTCTGATAGCTTCTGATTTAGACTTTTTTCCATTAGCTATGCCTAACATCTTTTCATCTGCCTGACACTCATTCTGCCTGCTTCTTACCAGATTTAAATTTGTGTATCTTGGCAGCTTCTCACTATTCTTTGCTTTCTCTACCTTTGAAAGTAAGGCAGCTTCCTGAGACTATTTAATAGCCTCACTTTGTATCTTGGAATTTGCTACCTTTAGTGCTTTGTCACCTTTAAGTCTTCAAAGGTTGCAGCCCACCCCAAGGGCATATAGACTTTGACTATGAGGTTTCGCTTAGAATCACAATCCCTCTTTCTTCAGTTTTTCCTGAAGTTCCATCATCTAATTCATACTCATTCACAGAGGCTCTAGCCTTCTTTTCTAGATTTGGATGACTCACATCCAAATCTCACTAGACTGAAATTGGTAACTAGACTGGTAACCCTCTTTCTCTTCCTCCTGCAAAGGTTCTAAAATCATCTTAATTTGAGGCCATAAAGATTAGGTATCTATGAGTATGCTGTGTCTTTCCCTGTGGGCCTGTCTTAAGTTCATGGCTACCATATCCCAGATTTCCATATCAAAGGTTCCTGACTCCAGAAAAGAAGGATTAAATTACTTTACCAATTTCTTTACATGCTGTTTCTTCAAGGTGGCAAAGTGTGATACTAAGCTTCATATCCTTGCTCTTTTCCTGACCCATATCTCACTCAGACTAAAAAACACACTTAAAAGAATTAACTCAAAAAACATTTCCAATTCACCCTCATAATCTGATGCGGCTGTACAATTGTTACACGAGATATAACTCAAGAGTTATTTTCCTACAGCCATGCAATGGGTGCCAAATGTCAGAGAACCAGCGATATAGATTACATTAAAGTCATAGAGAACATGAGAGATAGAAATAATTGAGTCAGACACATTTCATAGAAGCATGCTCACCTTCTGGGCAGCCATAATCTCAACAGCCAGATCCATACACAGCATTGGCAGGAAGGCAGGGCATGAGCCAGAGGGTCCGTTAGGAGAGAGGGCTCTCTAGTTTATTGCTCAACAACGTTTAAATCTACTTTGGGAATGTCACAGGAAGAGGATGTATAATTGGTGTACACATGACAGGAAGGGGATGAGCTAGTGGTGTACACCTAAAAAGGGAGGGACTAAGGGTATACATGTGATAAGAAAGGCGGACCCTAGACTCAATATGGCAGCCTAACCTTGGTCATCCATGGGTGGGCTTGACCTTCCTGTCTCCTACAAGGAAGTACTCTACTGCTATCCTTATCAGAACGAAGTGGGCCCTAATTGAGGGTGGGACAGGCTATACAGTCTGGTTGCTCTGGATGGCTGGCCCTCAGGGAGAATAGCTCCTGAGCTACTTTGGTTGACCTCCAAGTGTAAAGTCACATGCCATGGGTAGCAAGCAGCTGGGTTTGGCATATATTTGGGGGAGATAATTTGGGAGACATCATTCTGGTTCCTATATTTCTCTATGACTTTATTTCAATCTTTATATATATTTAACCATACAATTGAACTTACTGAGCCTGTGATAATAGGAGGGGCTGGCTTCCCCACACAGTTGTGGCCATATAATAAGTTATAAAGTCAGGTAATGCAAACCCCCATTCTCACTTACACACACACACACACACACACACACACACAGTCACAAACTTTATTCTTCTACTAGAGGAGTTCTTTGACAATTCTGGGTTTCTTCCCTTTCCCTATGAAGTTGGTAGTCAGTTTTCCCATTTCTTTGGAAAATTACATTGGTATTTATATCAGGATTGCTTTGAATAATGTCTTAGGTATAATTAACATGTTTGCAATATTGAGTCTTCCAATCCATGAGCACGCAATGGATATTCTTCCATTTGTGAAGGTCCTTTTTGGTTTCTTATAATAATTTTCTGTAGTTTTCTTCATACGTATCTTTGGGTTTTTTTTTAAGTTAGGTGTATTCCTAGATATTTCGATTTATGCTTGGCTATTGTGCAACCTTCCTAATCTCTTTTTCTGTAATTCTATCCATTCTATAAAGCAATCCAATCAATTTCTGCTTGTTGATCTTATATCTTGCCACTCTACCACATTCTTTTATCCCTTCCAGCAATCCTATTGTGAAGTCTTTGGGGTTCTCAATATCTATAATCATGTCATTTACAAATAGCAAAAATTTCACTTCTTTCCCCAGATGTAGGTCTTTTATATCCTTCCATTGCTTTATATTGTTATTTGGGACGTCCAGGACTATGTTGAATAAAAATAGGGACAAAAGGGCATTATTATCAGGTTCCCTTTAAGAGGGAATGCTTTTGTCTTTTCTATATTGATGGTAATGCTGGCTGTTGGATTTTCATATACAGCTTGTATTATTGTGTTAGTCCAGGTAAACTAGAGAAACAATTCATAGACATGCATATGGATATAAGGGTATGGTTTATATACAAGAGGAATAGGACATTAAGAAAGCATCCCAACCCAGTTTACTTCAAAGTCATAAGTCCGGGGCTGAGCCCCAGTGGCGTAAGTGGTTGAGTGCAGAACTGCAGCCGGCGGGCTTGGAGGTTCAAATCCAGCGGTGGCTGGGTAGCGCCCACAACCACCAGAGGCAGTGATGCCCACCAATATATGGCTGAGCCCCGGTGGCGTAGTGGTTGTGCGCGGGACTGCGGCCCACTGGAACGGAGGTTCAATTCCGGCTTCCAGGAGCAAAGGCTGGGCCTCCTACTCCCACCACCTGAGGGCAGTGATGCCTAATAAAAAAAATAAAATAAAATAAAAAATAAAATAAATAAAAAAAAGTCATAAGTCCGATATTAGCCCATATGCCCGATACCAGTCTATAACATCTCCTTCCGACTTATGAAGTCATAGGCCAGTGGATGCAGAGTCTTGGCCCTGGCTGGGATCTCCCCATGGCTTCTCGTTTCCAGGGCTCAGTGTCCATCTACAGCATCCAGTAGTGGTGAAGGCAACACAGCGCTGGCAGGGGTCTCCACATGGCTTTGCCAGCCTCAGAAATCTGGTTCCATCAGGGTAAGGCCATGTGGCTTTTCTTTCGGCTCCTCCAGCTTCTCGGATGCTGCCATCTTATCTTGTCTGTAGTTCGTTATCTCTGAGACTAACTCCCCAACCCCTGGGAAGATAGCTTCTCATCTCCATGAGGGAAATATCACAAGATTTCCCAGAAGTCTCAAGAGAAAGCCATGCCCACACAGAGGCCTCATTGGCTACTCAATGGCTATCTTCAGATTAACAGTCAAGACTCCACCCCTACATCTCAATCATGAAATTAACATAAGCACATGACTGCCACAATTATATTGAGCCAATTTCTGTTCAGTCCTATCTTCTTCTTGAGTGTCTTTAAGAATGGGTGTTAACTGCGAATCTGGATAGATAAATCCCTCATGGCCAACAAGAAGAGAAGAGATACCAGGAGAATTAGGGGAGGGTATTGGCCTAAAAGGGGAACTGATCACAAGGATCATCTAAAACTCCTTCCCAGGGGGATACATAGCAAAAATATGGGTGAGGGATGACAGAGGATGATATAAGATATGGGAAAAATAATCTATAACTTATCAAGGGTTTGTGAGGGAGGTGGGTAGGAGAGGGAGGGGGAAGAAATGGGGACTGATATCAGGGGCTCAAGTGGGAAGAGAGTGCTTTGAAAATGATGATGGTGGCATATGTGCAAAGGTGCTTGACACACTGGAGGAATGTATGGATTATGTTAAGAGATGTAAGAGTCCCCAATAAAAGTATAGACAGTAAAGTCCACAGGGAAGAAGCACATCAGCAAGTGTGATCAAGAGGGGCCAAAAGGAGCAGATATCGAGCATCAAAGAACAGGAATCACTTCATTACGAGTGAGGGGAGGAGCAGGGTGGGACTTAAGGCCTACTGGTGGGTAATTGGTCATCCCTTTAGAGGGGAGCCATGGGAAGGAGACAGACTAGTCAAGTGCAGCCAGGCAGTGATGATGCATACAAGTTTCCTCTAGTTCCTGAGATCTTCCTCCCCCTCAACTATCATGGTCCCAATTTTACCTTGCAAATCTGGATGGACTGGAGAAGGTACACTAGTGGAGAGGGGAGCTGGAGATATGGGGAAATCAGGGTAGATGAGCCCCCTTGGGCCGGTGGTTAGATTGGAGCTACTGGATGGGTGGAGAGAAGGTGGGGTAGAGAGACGGAACCAACTGCAAGGATTTACGTATGACCTGTTTGGAGGATGGGCATCAGGGGAGTGGGTAGAGGGAGGTCTCGGGCAGGGTAAGATACGACAGAACAATAATAATTTATAAAGTATTGAGGCTTGATGGGGGAGGGAGAGCAGGGGAAGAGGGGAGGGGTTGGAGGAGCCGATACTAGGGATTTGGGGGAAAGGGCGGATGTTTGGAGAATGATGATGGCAGTGGACGTGCGAGGGTGTTGCCACAGTAGGTTTATTTATGTATTGGAAAAACAATGTACGAGCCCTTAATAAAATGATTTTTAATTAAAAAAAAGTATCTTTAAAAAAGAATGGGCGTTGCATGTTACCGAATGCTCTTTCTGCATCTATTGATATTACCATGGGGTTCTTGCTTTATTCCTCTCAATATGGTGGATTATGTAGATGGATTTACTAATGTTGAACCAACTTTGCATCCCTGGTATCAATCACACTTGGTCATGATGGACTATTCCTTTTATATAATTTTGTACTCTATTGGTCAAGATTTTGTTAAGTGCTTTTTGCATCTGTGTCCATTACACATATTGGCCTATTTTGGTATCACTTTAATACTAGCTTCACAGAATGTGTTTGGGAGTTTATCATCCTTTGCCATGTTCTAGAAGAGCTTGTGTAGAATTGGTGTCAGCTCTCCCTGAATATTTGGTAGAATTCTCCTGTGAAGCCATTTGGGCCAGGGCTTTTTTAGTTGGTAGTTCCTTGAAAACTTTATCTATTATTTCTTTTTCTATATGTCTATTTAAGCTCTTGGCATCTATATGAGATAATCTATGGAGGATGTGGCGGTTATGTGCTTATGTTAATTTCATGATTGAGATGTAGGAGTGGAGTCTAGCCTATTAATCTGGAGATAGCCATTGAATAGCTACTAATGCCTTCGTGTGGGCATGACTTTCTCCTGAGACTTCTGGGAAATCTCGTGACATTTCCCTCATGGAGATGAGGAGCTATTTCCCCAGTTGTTGGGAGTTAGTTTCAGAGATGATGAATTACGGACAAGACAAGATGGCAGTGTCAAAGAGCTGAAGGAGCTGGAGGAAAAGTCACATGGCCTTACCCTGATGGGCCCAGACCTCTGAAGCTGGCGAAGCCACATGGAGACCACTCCCAACACTGAGTTGCTTCTGGATCCAGCACCACTGGATGCTGTTGATGCACCTTGAGCCCTGGAAGTGAGGAGCCATGGGGAGACCCCTGCCAGTGCCGGGACTTTGCACCCCTTGACCTGTGACTTCATGAGTCAGAAGGAGACTTTATAAACTGGTATCAGGCATATGGGTTAATATCGGACTTATGACTTTGAAGTGGACTGGGCTGGGATGCTTTCTCAATGTCCCATTCCTCTTGTATATAAACCTTTTCCTTATATCCATATGAGTGCCTATGAATTTGTTTCTGTAGTTTACCTGGACTAACACAGTGGGTTTGTTTTTATAGGTATTTGTCCATGTCTTCCAAGTTGTTGTAGTTCTTAGAGTACAGTCCTTTGTATTACTGTGCAATTAGCTTTTTAATTTTGTTTGTGCTTGTTGTAATTTCCCATTTTTCATCCCTCAACCTGAGTATTGACATCAGCTCCTTCTGATCTTTTGTTAGGTTTGCCAACAGTTTGTTGATTCTGTTAATCCTTTCAAAGAACCGTTTTACTAAGTTGCTTTTCTCCAGTTTTTTGTTTCTCTACTTATTTATCTCTACCCTAGTTCTTATAATTTCTTTTCTTTTACTGTAATAAGGGTTATTCTGTGAGATAGAAAGAGTCAAAATGGTGTCCAGGTAGAATTATCTGCCCAGTGCTCCTGTAGGTAGACCAGAAAATTAATAGGTCACGAGGCCAATACTGGGAGGCTGGATACTAAAAATAGATTCAGGATATAAAAGGTCTGGTTTAGACCTCACCTTTTGATTTTCACCCATGAAGCAATTTGAGAACATGCTGAAACACTCTAAGTTCACTGTGTCTGTCTGTAGGCTCCACTCACCTCTTGCCAGGTTCATCAGGAAGGCATCTACTACTACTTCCTGTTCCCTGGACTCATAGTGAGCAGGAATTTCCCCAGGATGCTTTCTAAAAGAGGTCACAATTCCATGTTCAAAGGGAGCCTCCAAAAGCTAGCCAGAAGCTCTCGCACTGGTTTCTCTTGCTGATATCCACCTGCAGTTGAGGGCTTTGAAATTCCCCTCCCCAGCCAGGAGCAGAATAATTACATGAGCCATCCCCTTTCTGCCTCTTCTGAGCTCCACACCTGCTATCGTGGGAAATATATAATTAGACAATAATTTACAGTAATTGAAAAGCCTCTGGGACATTTACCTGTGACAGAATGCAGTTTCCTAGAGCACAACCAAACGGAGCCGGGAGTGAAACAGAAGTGCAGCTGGGAGCAAATTCAGAATCAATCAGCTCCAAACCCACTCTGATAAGATGGTCCCCCTTTCCTGGGAGACAGCATGGCACAGCCCTGATGCTCAGGCAGCCAAAAGTTGATTATAAAAGGTAAAAAAAAAGTCTTTTTGAAAAATGCTTTTGTGGCAGTCATGTGATTATGTTAATTTCATGATTGCGATGTAGGGGTGGAGTCTAGCCTGTTAATCTGGAGATAGCCATTGAGTAGCCAATGAGGCCTCTGTGTGGGCATGGCTTTCTCCTGAGACTTCTGGGAAATCTGATGGAAATCTGATATTTTCCTCATGGAGATGAGAAGCTATCTCCCCAGGTGTTGGGAGTTAGTTTCAGAGACAATGAGGTGCAGACAAGAGAAGATGGCAGTGTCCGAGGAGTTGAAGGAGCCGCAGGAGAGACCACATGGCTTTTCCCTGATGGAGGCCGACCTCTGAAGCTGGAGAAGCCGCGTGGAGATCCCTGCTGGTGATGAGTTGCTTCTACCACGGCTGGATGCTATTGGTGGACCCTGAGCCCTGGAAGCAAGGAGCCATGAGGGGACCCCTGCTGGCGCCAGGACTCTGCACCCACTGGCCTGTGGCTTCATGAGTCAGAAGGAGACTTTATATACTGATATTGGGCATATGGGTTAATATTGGACTTATGCATTTTAGGAATGGGATGTTTTCTCAATGTCCTGTTCCTCTTGTATATAAACCTTTTCCTTATATCCATATGTGTGTCTATGAATTTGTACTTCTAGTCTACCCAGACTAACACAGTTTTCAATTCCAGGTTGTGGTCCTTTGTGTAACATTGAATGTAAGACTGCAGAACTCTATCCATTAGCATAATGCTAACATAACAACTTAGCCAGAGCCAAGGATTTAAGCTAAACAAAATCTCAAAGATAACAGGTGCTGATAGCCACAGCCCAAAGCAAAAACAGGCTCTACCAGATTTGGGTTCCACAGTGTCCTTAGAAGTTTGGAAATTGTGGCCTGACAGTCTAGAACAGGCCTGTGTCCATGCTGCTGACCCGTCCAAACAGAGCAGTGGCATCTTTTAGCTTCCTGCCTCAGCCCAGACATTGAGGCCCCCTAATGCCACTGACCACTAAGTCACCATAGCACCCTGCTTCTATAGTCACTTGAACCACCACCATAGAAGGTAACAGGTAGTCCTTGAAAATACTCTTGCCAGTCACACAGAGAAAGAAATTAGGCTCAGACACATGTCATCAGTGCCTCAAAAATGACACATAAACAGTAATATACCTCAATACCCTCAAAAACAAAATCAGGAAAACAGAATGCAACAATGGAAGAAGTCATAAACATAACAATGTTTGTAGAAGAATCACATGTGAATCTGTCAAAAAATGAAATCTTCAGAATGCAGGTTGGAGTTATACAGGGAATGTGGACAGCAATTCAGAATAAGAGCTCAATGATAGAGGATATGAAATTCACAATAGAGGCGATGAAGTCTACACACCAATGGTAAATACAAGAACAGGTACAAGATGAGGTAACAGAAGCAAGACACAAGATTGTAGACCTCACCA
>PVJH01035394.1:0-19741 GCA_004026705.1 Nesogale talazaci
GGTTACTTTTTACAGGAACAGAAAGCCCCGTCTTTCTTCCAAGAAATGGCTGGTGATTTCAAATTTCTGACCTTGCAGATCAGCTCACAGCCCAATTTGTAACTACCACAACACCAGGGTTCCATACCAAGCTATAGAGACTGACAATTAAATCTATAGAACAGGGGAAGCCATCCACAGGTAAAATCTATTGGTATAGAACACTGATGAAAATAATGATTAGGGGAGTGTTGCACAGTATTTGAAAGCACATAGCACATGTTTTTTTTTTTTTTTTTTTTAAGGCATCACTGCCCTCAGGTGGTGGGAGTAGGAGGCCCAGTCTTTGCTCCTGGGAGCTGGAATCGAACCTCCAACCCAGTGGGCCGCAGTCCCGTGCACAACCACTACGCCACCAGGGCTCAGCCCCATAGCACATGTTATTTGCCTCCAAACACAATATTTAATTTCATGACATTTCCACTGAAGAGCATTGGTGTAAAAAATTTAAGATACCAACTGTTGGTGGAAGAAATCATTGATAAGGAGTCCTTTTGGGGAAACTTTTTATTATGATTTAAAAGAAAGTTTCCAGAGCAGATAGATCATCAGTTTTACATTCAACAGTTTACACAATTTGTTTCAACCATCATTTTAATTTCCTTATTGTAACATCGCTTGCTCCATAGTCTTCTAGAGTTTCCAGTTTCTATTCTTCCTTCTTCCCTACCCCTTTGTCTTTGACTAAATGCTACCTTTCTGAGCTTAAATGGTTTCTTCTTCTTTTTAAAAGTTTTATTGGCACTTTATCCACACATCAAAAATTTAAGTTCAACCAAATGAATGATTAATTTTAAAAAAGAAAGAAATCAGTTCGATCTTTGCCACAATCAATTTTGAACATTGTCTTCTTTCTTGTACTCATTGTTATTACAGTTCGGTAGCTCCTCATTTCCTATCAACCCCCCTTAGCCATAGCCACAAGAAGGCATTAATCCAGGTGCCATCTCAATAGATTTACTTATTCCTGAAAACACACTAATAAAAACAATAGCCAAATACTAATAACAGCAACAAAAAAAAGTACTGCACATAAACCTTGTTTGAAAAGAAAATATTTAAAAAGTAGAAAAACTTTAAAATGGGTTAAAAGAGAGATCGAATGATAAGGTATTAAGATTTAAACCTAACTTTACAATCATCTACTCTCCAATGCACTCTGACTATTCATGTCTGGTTTATTGTCAGAGGAAATTCAGTTGAGTCGGAATCAACATATATTTCTTCTTCACTTTTTAAAACCACAATAGCTTTTTAAATGGGTCAAAAGGGAGAGCAAATGATGCTATTACATTTTAAACTAATTCTATCTATCATAATCACCTCTCCTTTTGGACCCTGTGAATGGATTTTGGCCCTCCGCTATCATCCATAGCCTTCTGCAAACCAGGTGTTGACAATTTAACCTCTGATGCCATCTCCTCTTTTGGCTTTGAAGTATATTATTTACAATCCATGTAGCACACAAACTGGTGTACTTCTTCCATCTGACCTTAGTTGGTGACTCATTTAGATGATGGCTTGTTTAAAGACAAGCCTTTAAAACCCCGGACAACATTCTTTCTGATAACCTGGTTTGTTCGCCACACCTTGCTATAACACCCGTATCTTCAGTGAACTTTTCCTGAAGGTCAACAGCAGGCAGGGCCATGCCATAAGAAATGATCGTCCTTAGATTAGTGGCAACAATCAAGTGTAAGGCCCAAAGACAGCTAGGTCTCTGGTTCACGTTGGAGACATCACTTAAGTGGATGATGATTCTAACATGTGGGTGAATGTAGTTCCAGACCCGAGGGAGCCAGTCTTCAGGGTCCCACCAGTCTCTCTTTCTGACAGTAAGATTGTGTGTTTGTTTTTAATTTTCTTGTTTGATAGTGTGCTTCTAGCCTGTATTAGGACCCCTCAGTTTGTCCTTATTTACAACTCCAAGTTTGCAATCAGGTCTTGAATTTATTTTTAATATGGTATGAGATGTGGATACTGTGTCATTCTTCTACAAATGGATATTCAGTTTTGTCAAAGAGATTATCCTTTCTCCACCTAATGTGTTTTGTTGTTTTCTTCAAGATCAGAGGTGGCTGAATTTACTTCTGGGTTCTTGCAGAGCAGGGAATTATTTCACGTGATTCTTCTAGTCATGGTCTCTGTAATTCCCACCAAACAACCTTTTCTTGATGGGTTTGGTTAAAAAAAATAGAGGAAGATATTAATAGGATTCAGTCCTTAGAGCGTGTTAAGAGGATTAATTGTGCTTGTCATCCCATTGGGTAAAAAGTGAGCTGTCTCAGAAGCAGAAAAGGGGGTTTCACAACCAGAAGAGCAAGGAGTGGGGCATATCCTGTGGACCCTGAGATTCCTGTCCAGTGAACAAGACATAAGAGGAGGGACAGAGGAGGAGCTGCAGAACTAGAACCCAGAGCATTAGACAGAATCAGGTGGATCTCAGTCCACAGAGCAAACGCAGCTGGGGTAGTTCTCCAGTTTGTGGAGTGGGGGTGCCTTAAGTTGGGAAGCTGAGATCGTTGATCCTTGAAGCTATAGCTGAGTACCTTTGGATTGAGGGGCTTTGTAAGGGGCCTGCTCTTTAAGCACATTTTAGCAGCCCTAAAGAAGCTTGTAGCATGTTATGGTTAAGCATGTCCTGTGCATTTCTCACCTGAATTGCAACCTGTTAACGTCCATGGTAAATCCTATAATTATATGAAAAAGTAATAACAAATTGTAAATCATTACGGGTTCAAGAGAAGGGAAATATAGGGAGCAGGTACTGGGGGCGTAAGTGGAGGGAGGATGTTTTGAGAGTGATGATGGCAACAAGTGTGCAAATGTGGCCTGCATACAATTGATGTATGTATGGATCGTGATGGGAGTTGTAGGAGCCCCCAATAAAATGATTTATTTAAAAAAATGAAAAAGGAAGGGACAGAGGAGCCTATACCAAGGGCTTAAGTAGAAAATATCTGGAAATGAATATGGTAATGTGTGTACAAATATGCTTGACACAAATGATGTTATAAGAACTGTAAGAGCCCCCAATAAAATCACTGAAAAAAAATCCTATAATTGTGAATGTTGTCTGTGAGTTCTGTGTGGTCATTACCATGAATTATAGAACTTAGCTGAGAAAGGGCTGAGCCCCGGTGGCGTAAGTGGTTGAGTGCGGGACTGCGGCCCGCGGGCTTAGCAGTTCAAATGCAGCGGCGGCTCTCAGGAGCAGCACTGGGTAACACCCACGACCACCAGAGGGCAGTGATGCCCCCCACCAAACAAACAAACAAACAAACAAAAAGAAGAACTTAGTTGAGGAGTAGAGAGTGCTCTGGGAGACAATTTGAAAAATGAGAGTGCTGAGTGAGAAGTTCTCCATACTGTTCCCTCGTCCATGACTGTCCCTATACCAGGCTCTTTGGACTGCTGCGGCTGTGGAGAGTGGGAACAAAGTCTCCTAACTTGCTCCTCATTAGCAGTGCTTTGCTGCTCCAGGGTCTCTGTCCTTCGCACATAAAGTTGGCCACATAAAGGGGCTCTGTAACTTTAATGAGTTATAATAAAACTTGAATCAGGATCACATCGATTCTATAGGTTGCTCTAGGTAACACTGGCACAGTTTTTCCTTCTTTAAAAACTTATTCCACCTTTAAACATGGTGTATTCTTCTTTTGTAAATTGTGAATTTTATAGAATATCTAATGCTTCTCAAAAATTTCAGTTCTCAGTTTATCAGTATGGGAATTATAAATTAGCATATTTCTTAGAGTTCCTTCTGACTTCTACAGAGTTCACTAAGATCTTTAAAAAATACTTTCCATAAAAAAATACTTTCCACAGTATTTCCACAAGCCTATTTACAAAAGCTGCACCTGTATTCATTTCTAATAGTGAATGTACTCACTGCCTTGAGTCCCTGGCAACGCCCTCCCCCCTCCACCCCTGCCTTGGGGTTCCAAGAGTATTGCTGTCGATGGGAGTAGAAAATGCAGTGTTTTTCCTGCGGAGTGGCTGGGGGTTCCCAAGTCCACTACGTGAATGGATTGCAGTCCAAGGCGTAACTGCTTGCACCAGTCGGGCTCTTAGGGAGCACGACCTTAGCAACTTCTTAGCCATTGGGACTGAACCACTCACCTGAAAACTACGGGGGTCAGGGGACATAGAGGTCAATGAGCAAACCAGTTCATAAAGAAAGTGTCTCATAGCCTAGTCTGGTGACTCGTGTCTCGAGTCTTAGAAGTTTCTGAGTGGCCATCTAAAAAACAAATATTAGTCTCTTCATAAGAGATATTAAAAGAACAAAGAAAAATAAAAAGGAAACAATTAGGACTAATGATGTATCCTCTGATTCAGTGGTTCTCAACCTTTCTAATGCCACAACACTCATACAGGTCCTCATGTCGCAATGACCCCCCCAAACATAAAATTATTTTTGTTGCTACTGCATAACTGGAATGTTGCTGTTATGAATCATAATGCAAATATCTGATATGCAGGATGTATTTTCATTGTTACCAACTGAATATAATTAAAGCAGTGATTAATCACAAATCTTTGTAATTATCGATTGTGAAATATGTATATCTAGTGACAAATAAATGAAATTTTGCCTCGACGCATGGTATAGCGTGGGTAAGTCTTCACATCGGGTACTCTGCATGTGGGCAGACCTGCCTGGAGACGATAGAGGAGCGGTGTCTCGGTTCATAAGACCAAGGGAAATGTTTTCCGAAGGTCTTAGGCGACCCCTGTGAAAGGGTCATTCGACTCCCCAAGGGGTCACAGGCCACAGGTTGGGACCACTGCGCCCATCTGAACCCGGAATAACTATGGATAGCGCTCGGTTACCATTAATGGAGCCACGGGGGCGGAGTAGTTCTGCATGTGCCCTGCTGCGAAAAGCAAGGTCAGCAGTTCAAAACGAAAGCTGCTCTAAGGGAAAGACAGGGCATTCTACTCTTGTAAACAGCCTCAGAAACTCAAAGGGGAGCTTCTTTACCCTGACCTTTAAGGTTGCCATGAGTTGATGATATGGACCTGATGACAGTGAGTTTGATTATTCTGGTTTTTACTAACATCCGTTCTGACCAAGACCATAGTAGAAGAGATTGAGATCCTTAATGGTTCCCAAACCAAGAACCAAACTCACTGCTATGCCATTGATTCTAACGCATTAACTTTGTAGCACAGAACTGCTCCTTCGAGCTTCTTAGACTACATCAATCTAAGTGGACAGCCTCCTCTCTCTCCAATGAAGCAGATGATGGATTCGTGACAAGCACCTTGCAGCGAGCAGTCCAGTGCTTGATTTACCACACCACCAGGGCTCCTTGGTTCTGATTAGAATGGATTTTTTAAAAGAAGTGGAACAAAATGCTCCACCTGCAATCAAAAACCAAAAGACAATAAAAAAAAGAAATCCCACTACTGGCTGGAAAGAGAGTAGAGGACCCTCAGAAACCTTCTAATCTGAAACTCCAGGTGAGAAGCCAGAGAGAGACAGTGAAACACCATGGATGGGAAAGCAGGGAATAAGGAGAGTATTGACACATTATGAGATTTTTCAACCAATGTAAAGACACAATTTGTGTTATGGACTATTAATTGGAAAAGCCAACTTCCTATGTAAACTCTAATTTTGGGGCTGGGGGGTGGGGGTGGAGGGCATCACTGCCTCTGGTGGTCGTGGGCGCTACCCAGTGCTGTTCCTGAGAGCAGCCGCTGGATTTGAACCGCCAAGCACGCGGGTTGCAGTCCCGCACTCAACTACTTAAACCACCGGGGCTCCGCCCTGTAAACTCCAATTTGAAACATAATAAAATGTTAAAACAAAAATAAAAACTCTCCACAGTCCAGAAAGTTGTCAGGAAAAAGACTTATTGACAGAATAGTTTGAGATATCCTAGCATTTGTCTTAGGTACTTAGTGCCATGACAGAAAGCTCACAAATGGATGGCTTCATCAAATAGTTTCATTTCTCAGTTTAGGAGGCGGAGGGTCCACATTCAGGGCACCACCAACCCTCTGGAGTAAGGTTTCTTCTGTTTAAGAGAAAGGCCTTTGCTTCCATTCAGCATCTGTGTGCTTGGTATTTTTTGGAAATCTTCATTTGTCTTGACTTAGGAAGTTCTGAACAGAAAAACTACCCAAGGTCCACAGAAAGCCTGGGTGATATGGAAATCCACCCCTTTCTGTTCATTTTTCTCTAAGATGAAACCATATCTCTAAATCCACCCCTTTCTGTTCATTTTTCTCTAAGATGAAACCATATCTCTAAGATGTAAGCCATATGCTAGTCAAATCCCCCTTGTATCAGAGTAAGGGTCTTCACAACTGATTAGCTATTCATATCAGGGAGGCTTACATTATATAAATGTCAAGTCCGTGAGAATCAAAGCCCAGTCAACTTGACTTTATTTTAGGGTCCATCATCCCATCCAGGACACTTACTCAGACATTTGAGCATTTGTGTCCTGTGGAGAATGGGGGCATTTCCTCAGACTTTGTTTTATTAAGCAAAGAATTTCACATACCCTTCCCCCAAGGGAGACAAACCACAGAAATGTGGGTGAAGGGGAAACAGCGGCCAGTGTAAGACATGAAAATAATAATTTATCAAGGATTCAGGAGGGTGGGAGAAAAAAGAGGAGATACCAAGGCCTCAAATAGAAAATGATGATAGCAACATATGTACACATATGCTTACAACTGATGTATGGATCGTTATGAACTATAAGAGCCCCCAATAAAATGATCTAAATAATTATTTCAGTAGTTATTGAAAGGCACAATGAAATCAACCCATCAGGTACTGGGCCTACTATACCTTTCACACATCCTCAATCTTTCCTAAGAGCAAATAGATTTCTAGATTTATTTGAGACCTATCTAATTTAGTTCAACATAAAACAGACCTTGCTTAACTAGATTGCTTTTGGCAGATAATACATAAAACCAAAGAAAATCCATGCTGTTAGGGGTGGAAAGTTTGGGAGCTAATAAATTTTAATTAAAGCCATGAAGGAAAAAAGTATATCTTAGCTTTGAGAAAACTTTCATCCAAATGGTAAAGTTTAGTCCCCCTGGAATACGATCCTAATAGAGATCAAATAAGGATCAATCTATTCTGTCAATTTGTGTTCCTTTCAACACCCCATCTTTACTTACATAACCAAATAGGCTTATTTTCTTAGTATGTAGGGGGTTATGAGCTTTTTGTTCTGAATGAAAACAATTAAGGGTTAAGTGGGATGTTTAACATTACCACAGGTCCCAATTTAGCACATAAAATCTACATCGTTTTCCTTGTCAACTTATTCTTGATCACAGCATGCATGAATACTGGTGCATTTTTTTTTCTGGATGCATTACTTTGATGCCTATACATTGCACTCTTCTAAAAATTTTGATTCATTTATGTAAACACTGTCTGGTGTTTTTTTTTTCACCTGATAAAGCTGGTTCTGCTTTCCTAGATATGCAAAACAATGATTTTCATGCCAACCAACTACACAACCAGCGGTAAAGAAGGCAGTGTTGGTGGCCTGTGGACAAGGTGTTAGGCTGCTCACCACGTGGTGGGCAGTTCAAATCCACCAGCTGCAAACGGCTAAGGAAGGTTTACTGCCACAGCCCAGCCTCAGCCTTTCTCGCGCAGTTGGAGTTGTCCCAATGTCAGTAGGTGGGATAGGTAACAAGCGTCCACAGCTAACTTTAGCAGCTATTCAAATATAACTCAGAGATTAGAGGCTGACAGGTGGGGATGGCTTTGCCCTGTTGTTTTTTTAGCTTAGAATAACTTTAAAAATTGGACAGGTGCCTCAAGAAACACCCCAGTAAGAAAATACTTTTCTCTGTACGCGCAACAGGAACACAAAGGATGCACGACTTTTCTTTAAAGAAAAATACTACCGGCTGAGCCCCGGCGGCGTAGTGGTTGTGCGTGGGCCTGCAGCCCACTGGGACGGAGGTTCAAATCCAGCAGCAAGGCTGGGCCCCCTACTCCCACCACCAGAGAGCAGTGATGCCCCAAGACAAAAAAATAATTATTAAAAAAAAAATACTACCAATTCTTGTGGTGACTCTCCCTCCCTCCCCACACACAAACTGAAGAGTTCATTCATATTCAGTGAAACTGCCCCCACAGACTTTCCAAGTCTGTAATCTTTATGGGCTCAAATCTTCTACTTAGTCATTAGTTCTTAAAGGTCTAGAGTTGTTAAAAGAGAAAACCTCACTATTTGGATTTGAATTTATAATGGGGAAGGGAGTTCCCAAAGCCGTAAATCTTTACAGCAGAAAGCTTCCTGTTCTCTCAGATCAGATTGTGGTTTCAAACTGAGGACCTTGCAGTTAGCAACCAACCACAGTAATTCACTACACCACCAGAACTCCTTAGTAAGTACAATATTCAAAATCAAGTAGGGCTTAAGTGATAAAACAAAAATGTCTTGGGCTGAGCCCCGGTGGCGTAGTGGTTGTGCGCGGGACTGCGGCCCACTGGGACGGAGGTTCAATTCCAGCAGTGGGGCTGGGCCTCCTACTCCCACCGCCGGAGAGCAGTGATGTCAAAAAAAAAAGTCTTATTTATGCCACAAAATGGTTTTTCCCCTTTTAAACCTTTAACAAAAATGTACTTTTGAATTCAAATCAGTTCTTTTTCTATTAACTGTGGCTTGTAAGAACTCCAGTATTTTGTAGTATTTGTAGCGTTTTTTAAAGCATATTGTACAAACTTGTACACAACTGTCTTACAAACTTCAAGTTACTTCTGACTACCTATTACCCCTCTATAATCGCTTATGGGTACATTATCAACCAAACTCATTCATCCTTCTTTCCAAAATAAGTTATGAAAACCCTTAGTCTGAATGTCCAATTAGGCCATGGCATATTCCGACATTTCCATTTGAATATCAAATAACCTTAAATTATATCAAATCACTGCCCTCAAGTTGTCAACTCAGTGGCTCTGCTGTAAGGCAGAGGAACTTGTCCCTAGGGCTTCCATCACTGTCGTTACAGCAATAACCAGCCATCTTTCCCCTGCAATGGCTGATGGGTTTGAACCCCAGTCCAAGGCTTACCAGACAGCACCAGCAGGAACCTGGAAGGGTTGAGGAAGGTGAGAGGGTGTTTTGCAACGAGTACCCATTTATAAACTCATGCTTACATCATATAGCTGTAATGTGAACCCAGAAAGAGAGGTTAACAGTATGTGCTTACCACACAAAAAGACACTACTTTGCCGAGTTTACTT
The DNA here is from genome assembly GCA_004026705.1 of Nesogale talazaci. Taxonomy (NCBI): domain Eukaryota; kingdom Metazoa; phylum Chordata; class Mammalia; order Afrosoricida; family Tenrecidae; genus Nesogale; species Nesogale talazaci. Next base: position 9,287 of record PVJH01035394.1, read on the forward strand.
CAAACTGAAGACTACAGATCTGGACCTATTGCATTAAAATTTAACCACTGAGTCATTGTTTCCTCTCAATTTTTTAAGAAATTATACTTCTCTAGGACATCACAATGGCATATACAACACTTTTTTCTTTAATGTTTTATCCTTACATCCATTAGCCGGTGCTTATCTTCATTTACAGATGAAATCGGATGCACAGGTTCAAGCTATGATCTAAGACAGCCGGGTTCAGAGACCATACTTCTCAAAAACTGAATCCACACATGGATGAAGTTCACCTCTGATCAAACCTGAGGCTCTACTTTTACAGATTAGAATCTGGGTATAATTGAATATTATAAAGGGTCAGTATTAGCTCACATAGCTGCTTTACATCATCATAGCCTTGGGAGGGCAGAGAGGTAATTTAAAAGGGAAAATATTTATACAACAGTTTGTATTTAATGTACATTCCGAAACCAAAGGTGGCCTTACATTCAGAGTTCAACAGTCTCCTAGTAGAAGAGAATCGAAGTCCTTTCATTCCCTCCTCATGAATCAATTGAAGCTATGAAAAAATTAATCGAAAGTCATTCTATTATTTTGTGGCTTCAAAAGCTCGAGATTGCGTATTGTGGCACTCCAGGGGCAAGCCCTCGATGCTACCTTCTTCCTGAGTTGTAAGATGGTTCTGCTCTCAAAGGTAGGTGCCTACTCTTCTCTTCAAAGACAAATCGACTGGTTATCATGGACCACACTTAAAAATGTTTCTCAACTCTCACCTCATGGTTCATGTTTACAGATGACAATGAGAAAAATTATATATAAAACAATGTACATTCTATGCATGCAACTAAAAGGTTGAATATGAAGCATTTTCTAATTCTGTCCCTTTAGGTTTCTAGCTACGGTTGAAAAACCCAATGAACAAGGTATAAGTTTCCCTCTGTACATGGCTTTTATTATTTACATAATACAATATAGCATCAATGCTGAGTAGCATGATTATGTGCAATACATAAATATGAGCTATCTGTACACATCTGAAGATCTAACTGAAAACTAAGGTACATAAAATTGAAAGTGAAACCGAAATGTCCTAAGAGTAAAAGTAAAAAACTAGGACCGAACACTGCAATAAATCAGTAGTGCCTCGTGTACATACTTAACTATTTACAGATGAAAACAGGCATTTACCACAACACTAACTGTACTCATTTATATATAAAAACACGAGTTTCATACATCACAAAAAACCTTCCATTATAACACAGAAGTGATATTACCAGACAAGCATCAGTGAAGTATACTGCCTTTTCTAGTTGTTATTGTACAATGCTGTAGATAATGCAGCCCATGCAATACACCCAAGAACACTAGAGTCCTACACCCAAGTACAGTTAATATGATAAAGCAGCCCTCTGCAGGTGGTGCTGGAGACTGCTAAGAAGTCGACTGCAGCCAGGTTGGTTATGGTTTTCCATGCAGAAGGGTAGTTACATTAAGAACTGGTCTTTTAAAAAGCTTTAAACATTCTTTCTTAAACCAAAACATTCAACAGAAAATGCACATGGAAAAAAATAAAATAAACTATTCAAATAACCCTTGTAACTTAAAAATTCAGATGCATGTTATTCGATGGAACTGCTTGCTCTATGTGGAAACCGAGTGTGGTTTTAATTTCTTCTTGTAAACAGATTATTTCTAGTGCAGTTCTGAGCTACATTTTTAGCAGAGTAATGCAGACATCTTCAGGTGCAGGCTAGCACAGTAAGTTTCAGAGATATGAAGACCCTGTTGACTCGATGGTTTTCCTTTTATTCTAACCTCTTGTATTTACCTTTCACAGAATGTCTTGGTACTTTTGACAGCTTTTAGAAGACCAATTAACACGTGGCACCAAATACTGGTTTCATGGAAAGGTCGGATCCTCTTTATAGCTTTCTTCCTGCTTCCAAACATGTGGAAATTAACAGGGTGAAGTTTAACTATGGTAGAAGTAAGACTGCCAGTCCTTTTCTGGTGTACCATAAAAAAAAAAAATACAGGCACATAACACTAGCCAAAGATTACACCTTGATTACATTCCCAAAAGGCAGATATGCTGCAAACATGCAGAGATTTCATTTGGCACATGGGAACTAAATTTTGTCCCTAATATCAATGTACTTCAATTTGCTGTGCATATTTTCATCCAATTTTATTCAGGGGGAGGGCATATACATTTTTTATAGGGCTGTATCTATCCAATTCTGCCTGTAACAAACACCCAAACATTCTAAATTATCAATTAGACAGACAAGTGTAAAGTAAAACTCTGGAGAACATCAAAGGAAAATGGCCATGCATCTGCTCTTTAATGTTTTCCTACGATATATTAAAATAAAAACAAAGTTTCAGTCTCTTCACAAGTAGTCAATTTATATTCTCTGGATTTTTTCAGCCACAACAACTGGATTCTCTTTTCTGATTTTTGCTGCAGCTTCTGCTTTGTAATCATATGGACAGTTGTGCTTGTCAGAGTAACGGTGAAGTCCACAAAACAAATTTCCACATCGGCAGTCAAACCCTGTATAAACAAGAGGAAGCTGAGTCACTTAGGAACTTGAAGCAATTAAAAAGAAAAAAAAAAAAAACCTTTATTAACTACAGTAAAAGAACTAGGGGTCCCACTGCTCTTCATACCATGAAAGACCAACAACATGCTAGTCTACATGAAAATGAAAAAAACTTGTTAACCTCATTATTAACATAGTAGTAATTAAGATTCTCTCTTATCCTCCAACGGTAGTAAAAACGGTTAAGACCAAGTGCTTGGCAAATTACTCCATATTGAGACAGGGCAAATTCAGACTACTAGTCCAATCATACTAGGGGGCCTCAAAAAGTCCTTGGACAAATTAAAATGTCTTGTATTTTCCCATGAAGTGCTGACATACATATACAGTGCACTGAAATGATAAAGCAAAGTACTTATGTATATATTGCCGTTCTCACGGGATTATTTCCACAAGTGATTTTTGGCTTTTCTACCAATCTTCTCAGGTCTTAGGTGTATATCTAATTCTAATCGTTCCCTTAAGTCATGTGTACACAATAGTGTGAAAATGTTGCTTTTGATGATGGTATAAGTCATTGTCAAGAAGCTACAGATTTGAGTTTCATAGTATCTCAGAGAAGCCACCAGCCCTAACTTGTCCAACCTATAGATCCACAGCCCACTGCTTAAATCTGTGCCACCGAGCCCCCACAGTCTCCTATTTAGGGAGGTTCAAATTCCTCACTTCTCAGTAAGAAGAGGCAAAAATTTCGGAGTATTAAAATTAAAGAGTTTTGGCTTTAAACAGATTTAAAATGATCCTATTTTCCCCTGGACAATGAAACTATTAAAGATGAATACTAGACTGCAGAAATCTCTGTCCTAACCGATAAGCTAGGCTAAGTACATCAGAACTTAATGCATTATTAATTGGGAGGCAGCAACAAGTTAAAAAAGCACATGACAGTGTATAATCTACATTAAGGCTTATTAAAATAATATTTGTGTAAAAATATGTTCATTGTTGCTGCTGGTTTTGGTACCTTCCTCAAAGTGAGGGGAAATCAAAAGATCATTTTCCAGTCTAATTTCAGTAAATTAATTTGAGATAAATGGCTTCCTATGAAAATCAAACCCAACTTACAGTCCTTTCCAGGCTACTTTGAAAAACTTCTATTTCTGAAGGCCTGGTATTTAAATGGCAGAGTAACCAATCTCTGAAGACAGAAAATGCTGACAGTGAAATATGAGAGGGCTTCAAAAAGTTTGTAGAAGATCAAATTGAAAGATAGAATTTGGCCACAAACTTCTAGAAGACTTTCTGTATAATCTACGTGATCTGCAATACCTGTAAGGCCAACTTTCTTTCTACACATGAAACATCTGTTCTTCTTTGGTTTAGGCAACTCAGGAGCTTTGTCTTCACTGTGAGAAGTACTGGGCTGAGAAACTGACGGACTGGGCTGAGTGACAACTGAAAAAAAGAGCAGCGTGAAATTTTTAAGAGTTCACCAGATGACAATGACATGAAAGTGGAAAGTGGAAGGCGAAAAAAAAAAAACAATCATTTAAAAGAATTGCTACTAGCAAGATAAATTTCTAAGGGACAGCTTCCTTAAGAAGCCCTTTTCAATACTTTTAACAATGATTTTCTACTTTGACACCGAACCCCCAAATCTGAAGCCATTATCCTTTTTGCCCCCTAAAAGTATGAAACGCTTCACGAATTTGCGTGTCATCTTGCGCAGAGGCCATGCTAATCTTCCCTGTATTGTTCCAATTTTGGTATATGTGCTGCCGAAGCAAGCACACCATTACTCTCTTTCATCTCACTTTTTTATCACTGGAAAACCAAAACTTTAATTCTAAATATGAAAAATTTGGTCCTGCACTCATTTCTTTAGCTTAATAGTAAATTTTCTAACTGAACAATAAAAAAGACTACTGTCAAGTAAATTCCAACTACATAAGGCATACATAAGGACAAAATAGAACTGTTTTATAGGGCTTTCTGAGGCTGTAACTCTCTATGTAACACTGTTTGACTTTTCTCCTCAGAGATGCTGCCAGGCTGGACTGGTCCACATTTTGATGAGCAGTTTACCACTTAACTAACTGTGCCACTAGGACCCACGAAGTTCCTGGCCCAAGTTCCTCAATTCCCAGTATATAATGGTGAAAACTGAGCATTAGTAAAAAGTAACTTTGATTTGTTAACAGATCCCAAGTAGGAGAAATCAACAAAATTTTTTAAAAACCACACTGCCATTTTCACAAAGACAGACTTTGTCAAACGTAAAAATCTGAGGGAATTTTTCTTGCAGAAATGTAGACTTTGTTTTTACTCTGAAATGTTTATCTTTGAACAATGAAATATGACCTAGAAAAGCTTAAAAAAAAATTGTTCACATGTAACGGTCACAATATACTGCCATTACATCAAAATACTACTGCGAAATTAGTTCCTTAAACAAACAAGTGAACCCCAATACTTCTACGTATAGTACTATCAACTACACCAGAAACCCTGAAGGCTTACTATTACATTACTATTAACCCAAACTAAGACGAGCATATGTATGCAATGCTGAAATTTCTTGGTAGTATAAAAGTAAATATTTATCTATGGATACCTGAGGCTGAAGAAGGGGAGTAACAGTCGATTTTAAAAAATAGTGATTTCTAAGATGGGGAAGAGAGAAAGAATGATACAGAAAAGGCAGGTAGCTGTGGGCCGAGACTGCTTATTAAGATAAATGCAGACAGCTAGTGATGTAATGAAATTTTTCCCAAGATCAGAGTGAATTATGCTCTAAACAAAGATGAAATATTTCAAAACACCAAATCCAGATTTATTTACTTGATGATTTGGTCTTCATTTCTACTGATGCGTTTTCTTCCCAGTAAGCTTTTACATTGTGTTCAGTTTACAAAATAATGAACTAGACCTACTTTGTTCTAGGTCCTAAAATAGTTACCAATCCAGGTCAATGTTCTCAATATATTCAAATACATCAGTTGTGCTAAATAAATGATCATAAGTGTCTTGAAAGGCACTCATGAAAACCATCTTTTTACATACTCCCACAAATACTCGAGGAATTGTGCATGTCTCTTTGTTTGTTTAAACAATCTGCTATAATACTGATAAAGTGAAGACATTTTTTCTCCTCTTTTTACAAGTTTCAGTAGAAAATTCATTCTGTTTGTGAAACTTAGTGGACATCTTTTCTAACAATCTCAATAACAAGATAATGCAAAGCTGCCTTTCCGTTTCATTAAGTTCTTCTTAACACCTCGTGTCCTGAGCATAAACTACTGATATGCTACTGGGCATAGTAGGGAGAAGAAAAAAGGTGAAAACTTTTTATATTTCAGGTAATTTAAAAACTGTTTTGGTTGGCCTCTGCTTTTTAACTCTTTGGTCCTATATTAGAAGGTAATACTTCCTTCACTCCCAGCTCTCTTAAAACACAAATTGCAGATCTGAACTAGTTCAAGCAAAAAGCATACCTGGCTCTGACACCTCTGTTTTCGGGGTGGTTATTTTTTCCTCCCTGGAAATGCTCATTTCTGTCATTTGCTGAGTTACAGGCAAGGCAGCCACAGGCACATTTCTATTAGAATTCAAGGAAAACAATTATTTTAAAATGTTAACAAGTTCATATATAACTCTAATAATTAAAATCTCCAATTATCAAATGTCTCTAATGAAGAGGGGAAGATAAATCTGAGGAGCAATTTGATAAAAACTCATCAACTAAAGGTTGCACCTCTGTATAGGTTATAATGTCCTATTATTAAAATCAAGTAGGAATTGCAGCTATGTAAGGGCCAAAAGGGAAGCTTTATGCGGGGCTTCAAGAATGGAAAGATAATGATCTTTTCCGACAACTTTTCTGAAGTCCCATCATTTAGTGTAGTCTCACCATGACTGCAACACATCCTACACATTATACCTTGGGGGTGGTTAGGGACTGTGTTTTATAATCTCTTTCCTCAATGACCTATAAGATCATATAGCACAAGCAATTGAAATCTGTCTAATGCAAAAGAAGTCAAGGTCAATCGATAAATAAACTAACATTTTACAATGGTACAGATAGCAGACATCTTTATTTTGGGACAAAGAAAACTTCCAAATGTTCCATCTTACCTTGATTTTTCAGATGTGCTGCCAGCAGCACCTTCACAGCTGTTTAAGCTATTGTCTGCTCTCTGCACAGATGCAGAGTCTGAGGTAGGACTGTTGGAACCACTAGCTGACCCTATTTAAAAAAAGGACTTATAAGAACCAAATCAACACTACAAAAGCTCTTAGCACTAATACGGTTAATAAGTGACAAATACTTGCATTTAATTAGGTTAGTGAGCTATGAATTTTCACTCTGCTGCAGAATCCTACCCTTTATGTGACTACCGAAACAAACAAAAATGTATTTCAGTCATCTGATGCAACAAATATGAAACAAAACCTCAAAATGGAACTGAATAAAGCTAGAAGATACTTGTAGATTCATTAATTCCTGGTGCCATCAGGCCATGTGCTTGGCTGTTGCTTTAATTTCAAGCTCTTCTTAAAGATCCTTGGGGGGCTTTCAGCACTGACGCTCAGTCCCAGGACCCCGTTGGCTATTTTCTGTTCATCAGTTCTTCAAACGTGTTTTCCTTTGCAAACAACTTACCCATTGGACTCATTCTGCCACTATTCTGCTGCCTCTGAAGATGTTCTTTGTAGCAAACAGAACACATTCCATTTGTCCTAGGATTTCCATAAAAGCCACATCCTGTACTACACAGCATGGGCCCTGGGGTCTGGTTGGTCTCCTGAGCCATATTGTTCTGCTACAAACAAACAAGACAAAATATAAGAAATGAACAAATCTCTAAAATAAAATCAATGTACTGTGATGTCATAAAACCCAAAGCTTGCCATGCCTTCTGAAAAGACTAGAGGTCAGACCTAGTCCTCACGTCATATTCCCAGCTGGCAGCAAATTGAGGAGACAAACTCTCCAGCAGTGCGTTAGCTCATAAGAGTCTGACTCACAGTGACCTTATGGGACAGAGCAAAACCGTTCCACAAGAGTTTCAAAGCTGTAAATCTTTAAGAAAGCAGACTTGTCACTTTTCTCCTACAAATTGACTGGTGGCTTGATTGGCAGCCAAATGCTTTAATTACAATGCCACCAAGGTTTCTTGATGCTATCAAAACAAAACTATCCAAATTCACTGCCTGAGTTTGACTCTCAGTGATCCTGTAGGACAAGGTACACCCTGATGGGTTTCCCAAGACTTATCTCTGGACTGGAGTAGAAATGTCTCTCCTAGAGAGCAGCAGGCGGTTTCAGACCAATCTGTAACCACTCCACCACCAAAAATCATTATTTATTTCTAAAAATCAAGTCACTGTCTAGTAAAAGTTCAAATTGGGCTAGTCATTAAAGAGCTGACAAAGGCAATTAATGTTTTGCTGCCTTTAAGTAAACTGCCAGCGTGGTGATAGTGTGATGGGACGTGACATTCTTTATCGTGAATTTTTTTACTTTTGGTTCTCCTACAATAGACAAGACCATTCGTGTTTCTACTGCACTAGCCAAAAACATAACTGAATAGAACTTGCAGATGCAAAATTAAGTAACTCCAATACTTGGAATTAACCATGGACTCTTTTGATGTATGTTTGTAGTTCTTAAAAACGATTTGCAAATTGGATCTAGCCATAATATAGCTTTTCTAAAATTTGAACACATGTGGGCCCCACCTGTTAATGCAACATGATTGGATAAAGCTGATACAGGGGACAGGGCAGCTTTACTTCTTAAGTTTTGAAGATATTCAGACAGAAAAGAGAGTTGGAAGATCAACTTACTCTCTTACTGGACACTAACAAGTTATATGCTCTTTAATAATTGAAGGGTCAGTTGCCTAGGAAACTCCTAAATGTCCAAGAACTGAGGCGTGAAGATCTGGTTCTGAATAAACATAAAAGTCAATGCTTTAAAAGAAACCTACAATGCACAAATTATCAGCCATAGACTTCTTAGCCAAAAACTTGCGTTATCAAAACTTCTAACAAGTACTTGTCTTCCACCTACCACAAAATAGTCTTTCCAGACTCAAATTCAGTATGCAAAAGTAAAGCAGTAACAAATACATAACCTGTAACAGTGATAACCATTTAATTTCAGATTACCAGAAAGAACTGGATACTGCAAGCATATCCTGTTTTTTCTAGAAGCTTTAAAAAAGCCAGCACAACTTGTTTGCTAAATTTAGTTAAGTTTCTCTCTTAGGTGAAGAACTTCATGCTAACAAAATATATATTTAAGAAAATTAAAAAAATACTTTAAATGCATGTCAAAGAAAAATGCACATTAAAGAGATATACTGTGCTTTTAACTTGTGGTCACTGTTATTTATTAAGTACTCCTTAAATTGATGAAGGCCACTGATGGTTTCCTTCACACTCATTTCAACCTATGAATTTGTAACTCCCTAGGATTTCATATGGCCCTTTCCAACAATCACATACAACACATTCTTTTTAAAGTTACACAAAAATTATAAAAAGGGGGTAAGAGCACTAAAATCCTGACAATTATCCCCCTCTGGGAATTTAAAGGTTAGTAATGCTTTTTGCTAGCAAAAGAGCACCAGACATATACTTTAAACGAATAAATCTTATATGAAGTCTGACCAAGGTTCACAACTTACTTTGAACATCACTACAGTTGATGGTGTCTCTTTAAATAGAACATGGAATTTAGCTGACTCACTTTGGAGCAGAGCAGTGTAAACATTTTCAACATCCCTTGAGTTTATTAGTAAACACATTCTTCTGGGTTTTTTATTTTGCTCAGCACAACATCAGTACAAATGTGCTTCAAATAATAAATTATTTGTGTGACCACTATGCACCAAGTACCTCTATTTTCATCCTATGCAAAAAGTTGAGCAGTCTAGTTGTAAACTGTAGGAATTATGCTACCTTATCTTATGCTCATTTCCAATGTCATCCTTAGCTTTAAAAGCAAAATGGCACACAAATGTCAAAACACATTAAGCAAGTGTTAGTTAAATCTTGTTCTTAAATCGCTTTTGTGCTTTTATGTAAATATAATGAAATACCTAATTTCATTCACTTGGGCATTCAAAGTATTACACCATTGCTTCTTCTGAGAATGTCTTCCTTCAATGCACTGTCAACGGACTCATTTGAAGAGAAACAAGTAGTAGGGGGTAGATTCTATGGCTTTCCATCGTTCAGATTTTCCCCTCTGTAGAAAGCCAGCTTTTAAATGCCATCCCATGTGCACAGCTTGCTTTAATATTTCTCAGAAGCTTAGATCACATGGACAGGCGCCTCAACCTGTCACAAGGCTGCAATGTGACAGGCTGAGCTGGATGGAGGCTCTCACATAAAACCCAGTCAACAGGGGCCTCTGAAATCAGCTTCTATTTATATCACCGAGCCTGCCAACTCCTACACAACCCGAACTTCTCATGCAGCGTTCATACATTTAACATGAGAAAACAAAATAAAATGTGACTAAAGCTGTCATTAAAAGAGGTTTGCATGTTTTAAAATGTCAGCAGAAGAATTAAGAGTTAGAACTCTTAAGTTCAATCCAGAAAACTCAAGCATCAATCACCAATGCCCCACTGGTCAGGCTGAATGGTCAAAGTGCACCAATGCATAAATAATCCTCACGTTTGATTGCCTTTTTTCTTTTTTTCGGAGTGGTGCGGGGTGACTTATTAATAGGTGGACCAGGGTTCTGCTGCTGGGCAATTAAAGTGATATTTTTAATACACACCATTATAATGTGGTGCCTCTAGATGTACAAAACTCATACACGCATGTGTCCGCTCTGAGGTACAGCGGGAGTGTGTACAGATTTTGCTAAAATCCGGCGGTTTTCTCTATTAATGATTAA
>PVJH01035395.1:0-19717 GCA_004026705.1 Nesogale talazaci
CACACACACACACACACACACACACACACACACACACACACAGAGGTAGGGAGAGGAGGAGGCAGGAAAGGAAAAAGAATTGGCAGATCTGAGAGAAGAAGGTAAGCAGAGGGGAGGGAGGTGCGTGGGTATATGAAGTCACCTTTGTTTGGCGCATTGACCTTTCACCTTTGGCTAAACTCAGTACCAGGAGCCCTGTTGCCTAGGTCAGGGAGGGCCCATCAAGATGTAAAATCTCTGGAAACCCCAAGGGGCAGTTGGGAATGCCCTGGATGGCTGGGAGTGAGGTTGGTGTCCTGTACTTTGTATCTGTGCTCACGACCTCATTTCATTCTTTTGTGTGTGTGTGTGTGTGTGTGTGTTTATGTGTGTGTGGCATCACTGCCCTGGTGGGAGTAGGAAGTCCAGCCTTGCTCCTGGAGAGCTGCTGCTGGATTTGAACCGTCAACCCTGTGGGCCGCAGTCCTGCACACAATCACTACGCCACCGGGACTCATCCTGATTTCATTCTCAGCATCTGGGAGGTCAGCCAAAAGCCAGACTCCCACCATGAAGTCCATGCCAACGCATGGCGACCGTCTGTGACAGGGGACAACCGACGGCCCCTGTGGGCAGTTCTGAAACGATGGACTCTGTACGGGAGCAGAAAGCCGCGTCTTTCTGTCACGGAGCGGCTGCTGGTTTTCAACGGTTGTGTCTGGATCACAGTCCGCTGCGGCGGTGTCCGTCTGTCTCGTCATTGTGCATCTGTATTATCCCTCAGTGTGACGCGTGAGATCGCAGAGGCTCAGGGACTTGTCCAAGGTCACATGGCGGAGCTGGGATCTGAACCCGGGCCCCCGCAAAGACCGTGCTCCAAAGGCACCGCCCCCACCTCCTCACCGTGAATCGGATTTCCTGTAATGTGTCAGTTTCGCGCAAGGCCCAGGCAGAGGCCCCATCCCAGATGCTCACGGACTGCTAGCCTTCACAGGGTCTCTGACCACACTTGTTAGTCTGGCAAGCTTTGTGGAGAAAGTCTGCCATTAGCCAGTCATGTGCTTGGTTGTGAGGCCTGGGATATTTACAGTGACATATCTTTGTAAACAGACTTCAGCATCGTTCAGGCGGCAGCTCTCTTAGCGATTTCCCACGGGCTGGATTTGAGGACATCCCCGGAGCCGTGGAGGAAGATAGTCCCCCTTCACTCTCTGCACATGGTGGAGCCTTCCAGACTTTTGCTTTAGGGGAGAGGGTGGGTGGTTGAAATTCTCAGCCCTGTTTTCCAACCCAATCCTCTTCGAGATCTGTTTCAACCAGCCCCCAAAGATCTGGGTTCAGAGGCCAATTCACTGACGGCCTGATCCTTGGCTCCTCCTGTGGCTGAGCCCAGGACCGAGGCTGTGCCAGGGAGCCAGTCCTTAGAGACTGCGCCCATTTCCTTCTATCTCCTTCCACCTGGCAACAGAGCCATGGTGAGAGGTCAAGCAGCTGAGTGCAGCTCCTGGTGACCCCCAAACCATGTGTGCCCCATTGGATTTTTAATGGCCCCCCTTTTTTCAGTAGATGGCCAGGCCTTGCTTCTGAGGTGCCTCTGAGAAGACATGAACCATCAGTCTTTCTGCTCACAGCCGAGTATGCTAATCATTTATGCCCCATGACACCCCTATCCACTTGCCTTGCAGCTGGGAATAGGGACTTAGCCTAACTCAGTCTCAACCCACAGGGGATGAAGACTTGTGAGAAGCGAGACAGCCAGAGATATTATAAAAGTTTCAAGGCCCCGTGAAGTAGCTAAATGGATAGACAAAGTATCTGTTTAAGGAAGCATAATGGGTCCCAGTCCCAGCTGGTTTGGTTGCGTATGTAGACAAACCCGAGGTCTCTCCAGTGTATGCACAGTGTACAGGACAAGGTGCCACTAGGAGAATGATCAGGAGAGACCCTGTCTGAACAGTGGCTCCTCCTGTGGCTGTGTGCAGCTGTGGCGGAATCGGCCCCTGACCTCCTGACTGACTCATGGCGACCCAGGCATAAAAGGAAAGGCTGCCTACTTTTGTTCCATCGTCGACGAACTTGGACATGCTGCCAGGCGAGGCCAGGCCCTGGAGAGGGATGTCATGTTTGGTAGCGTCAAGGCCGCGACACTGAGGAAGATGGATTGGCACGGTGGCGATGGGCTTGGGCGCAGGAAGCGTTGTGAGAATGGAGCCAGACTGGGCGGTGTCTTGTTCTTTTGTGCATAAGGTGGCTGGGGTGGCACAGATCGGCAGATGGAGCCATTGGGAGCCTCGGGTTTTTCATGGGCTGCTTTTCTGAAGTCGATCACCAGGCTTCTCTTCCCAGTCTGTGAGCTCCACTGAGACCTGCTGAGCGGCAGAGTGACCGGCAGGCCTCCACTGTTGTGTTAGTCCGGGAAGACTAGGGAAACAAATCCATAGACACGCATATGGATCTAAGGGTAAGATTTATATACCAGAAGAATGGGACATTGAGAAAGCATCCCAACCCAGTCCAGTTCAAAGTCATAAGTCCGATATTAGCCCATATGCCTGATACCAGTCTATAAAGTCTCCTCCCAGCTCACGAAGTCACAGGCCAGTGGGTGCAGAATCCCGGCGCTGACAGGGGTCTCCCCATGGCTCCTCGCTTCCAGGGCTCAGGGTCCATCAACAGCATCCAGTGGTGGCAGAAGCAACTCAGGGCTGGCAGGGCTCCACAGAGCTTTGTCAGCTTCAGAGGTCTGGCTCCATCAGGGCAAGGCCATGTGGCTTCTCCCCTGGCTCCCCCAGCTCCTTGGACGCTGCCATCTTGTCTTGTCTGTCTGTCTGTCTGTCTTGTCTTGTCTGTAGTTCGTTGTCTCCCCAACAACTGGGGAGATAACTTCTCATCTTCATGAGGGAAATATCACGAGATTTCCCAGAAGTCTCAGGAGAAAGCCATGCCCGCACAGAGGCCTCAGTGGCTATTCAGTAGCTATCTCCGGATAGACTCCACCCCATATCTCACTCATGAAATTAACATGAACTCATGACCGCCACAACAATGCAGGACGTGCCCTGGCCGGGAATCAAGCCAGCGCTGCCCACTGAAGAGTGAGCATCAGGAGAAGCTGCAAACACCGCCAGATGCCATCGATGAATTCATGGGCCCCCTCCTCGCCCCCCACCCCACTCCCAGCCACAGTCCCCAGCCCCTTTGCCACATGCCTTTCGCACATGCCCTTGTGGAGGGAGTTCGCTGTGACAAGACCAGCCGTTCAAAACCACTAGCGGCTCCTCGGGCGGAAGGTGAGGCTTTCTATCCCTGTGAAGCGTGGCCTGCATAGAAGCCCACAGGGCCGCTCAGAAACAACACAGCAGAGGTGAGTTGGGCGATGGCTCTGCTCCAGCATGAGGTGGGGGGCATCGTTCGACTCTTGTTCTCCTTTGCAGAGAGATAAAAGCCACCGCCCCTCTGCCAGAGCCCTCCCCCTTGGGTGTGCGTGCCCTGCGTTCCTGCCTTTGTGTTGGCAGACACGAGGAGACCTGCTCTGACGGGGCTCGCTGCTGCCTGACCTTCCGACCTGGAAGTGAACAGCACCTACAACCACCAGGCACTTCCTGAAGGTTTCATGAGCTTCTGGGAGTCCTCGCAGAGACTTGCAGACCCCTGGCCGGCTCCTGAAGGGAATAAACTAAAGGGGTGCTTCAGTTCTGACTTGCAGTGACCCTCAGGGACAGGGCAGACCTGCTCCTGGGGGTGTTCATGGCTGTCACTGTTTATGGGACCAGAAAACCTCGTCTTTCTCTCACAGGGAAGCCGGTAGTTTTGAACTCTCCACCGTGTGGCTAGCAGGCGGCTGTGTCATTTCTAGGCTACCCGGGCTCCTAACGGAAGGAAGAAGTAGTGGGAAAGTGAAACTGTAACATCTTAGAAACATTGGACATTTGGGACCTTTAATCTCCATCTCCTTGGGACCCTTAAAAACACCAAGCTCACTGCCTCTGAGTGGATGCTGACTCAGCGATTTCTAAGGCAGGCCATAGCTGCCCAGGTGCTTCCGAGACTGTAACGCTCTATGGGGGGGTGGGGGGTGGGTAGAGAGACTCACCTGGTACTAATTCTTCTAAAAGAAATTATTACTATACCCCGCTTTAAAAATCACATAAACAAATAAAGTAAACCCATCGCCATTAAAAGGAGGAGGTAACAGCACTGGGGCCTGCATGTGGGGGTCGCCTCGGTCTCCTGTGAGACTGACAGGTGGGGAGGGCCCTGGAAGGTGGGTGCAGCCCACCCACGGTGCCCCAACACCCAGCGGAACACCAGGCAGTCTGGGCAGCAGATGGCTCCCGAGTGGACACAGGCTTCCTGCAGGGCAAATCCCAACTCAGAGGGCACATTTAATGACCTTGAGGAGGGGCAGGCCCCCTGCCCTTCCCGTTCTCATCTGCAGAACAGGGCTCCTGGGAAGAGAGCCCACTGGGAAGACAGTGGGGGCTATCCACGGCTCTCCTGTCCCTCAGCCCCTCGACAGTACCCTTGTTGTGCACGAAGCCTCTGTGGTCAGCAAGTTCAAGCCCCTGCCAGGGCTTTCAGAAAAGGGTGCCAGGGAAGAACCTGGGGTGCCAGAGAGCCTGTAGATCCCTCTCAGAAGCCCAGTTCTGCCCATCTGTCCTGTCTCATGGACTTCTCCGTGGCCCAAAGGCCAAAAAGCCTGCATGCTCTGCTCCTAATCTTAACTACCACATGGGCCCTTGGTGTGAGGCCACTGCAAGTCTGCATCGCTGACCTCACCTGGACTTTACCTCCATCCTTAACCTTGCTTCTTCCTAACCATGCCTCATGCTTACCCTCTCCCATCACCAGGGTTCTACCCAAATTGGGCCACTCCTCCTTCTCAGAGGTGGCGTGAGACCCATGGCCCCACTGAACGCATGGTGACTTAACGCTCGTCTTTAAGTCAGCCCTTAAAGCACCCACTTTAACGGCTTCCCCAGCAACTACATTTAAGACATCAGATCACTGGTGCTGTCATGATGATGTCTTGGGCTGCTAACCACCAGGCTGGCAGTTTGAAACCACCAGCCACTCTGTGGGAGAAAGACGAGGCTTTCATTCCCCAGAAGGAGTTACAGTCTTAGAAGCCCACCCGGGCAGTTCGACCCTATCCTGTAGGAGGGCTCTGGATCTGAAGGGGCTCGATGGTGGTATGTTTGGTTTTAGAAACATGAGAAGCAAGTAGTGATATCGTCCCTCATGGATATTACCCTAAGCCCAAACCAGGTAGCATGTTCCTCAAGTTCCCGCACGCACCTTGTGTCCCTCTGTCATGGAGAGCGGGCATGGACTGAGCTACCGGGAGCCTAACCCTCGGGGTCCCCTTCCCCAGCCACTTTGCAGAGCAGACACAGTGGAGCTGCGGTGCCCTCTGCCGGTCAGGGGGGGCAGCGTCCTGCTCTGACGTCTCCCCTAACTGTGGAACTAACTGGCTGTGAGGGGTGTTGGGAGAAGAGGAAGGTCCTACCACCTAGGGTGTGGGTGGAGACAAGTCTGAGGTCAGAGGAGGAGATGGGGTCAAGGGAGGCCTGGGCCTGCTGGGAGGTGTGCAGTGAAGGACTCGGAGTCCGGCCAGCACACAGCCAGGCAGGGGCAGGACGGGGGTTAAGTCGGGTGGTTCAGGGTGAGTGCTCTGGTCCTGTAAGTTAGCTCCTAGGCCTAGGACAGGGCTGGACAGGGCAGCCCAGCTGCCGCAGGAAGACTGTTCTCCCGGTGGAAGTGACTGAAGCCTCCCATCTGGGTGTGACAGGACCAGAGAGGCCTCCCATTCTTCTGGGTTCCCTCAAGCACCAGGACCACCTCTGGATTACATGCTCTATGAGCTCCCCCCCCCACCCCATCTTGTTTTTTATCTCTCTGCAGACAAGCTTTTCACACGGTTTTTCCAATAAGTTTATTTTTCTAGACTGTGCAGAGAACAACATGGTCCTCTTTATTGTCTACGAAATAATCTCTTACATTCAGATCCACCTTTATATATTAGGAAGGTATCTTCACATACTTTCCCCTTTGGCTCGCACGCATGTCCTGTAACAAAAGCCCCCACCCATTTTACAGAAGGGAAGCCTGAGGCTCAGGTAGGCCAACGCATCAGATGAGCGCGGGATTCTGAGAGGGGGGGAAACTCCGTGTCCGGACGTCTAGCCTGGTCCGCTGACACCGATACACCTGAGATGCAGTTCCAAGATGGGACGCAGGGGACACCTTTGGCCCAAAGGCTGAGCTGAGGCTAAAGCCCAGAAGCAGTTGGTGCCAAGCCTCCACTGCCAACGGGGACCACACCCAGAAGGTCTTGGATGGAAGTCAGGCAGATGTGCGGCCCGCTCAATGGTCAAAGAAGAGCAGACGTTCTGGTGAGACGGAGACAGACGATGGCTTTTTATACTTGCTGAGCCTGGGATTGACACACTCCAATGGCCCCATGTCCAGACATACAACAGACAAGAGACCTGAGAGTGCCCAACCACGTGTGGTTAAAAAGGGCCGTGGGGTGCCCAAGGGCAAAGCCCGGAGGGCAGGAAGGTTGGGACAGAGCTTGCAGCAGGAAGCACAGGTGTGTGTGTGTGTGTGTGTGTGTGTGTGTGTGTATGTGTGTGTGCACTGTGGGAACTGCTGTCAATGGCACGAAACAGCACACGGATGGATGGTTGCATGGAAACCCGATCTGCTCTGTAAGCCTCCACCAGGACCAAGTCTTAAAACACACCTGGACAGGTAGCCGGGATGCAGGATAGGGCCGTTCATTCAGAGCACCCATGGTGCCATCTCTTGGACTTCACACAGATGTGGGAGGCCGAGCGAGAACTACTTGTGGTTCACCACCTCAGAGGCCTGCTGCCCTCCCGGGTCCACCAGCCCATGCTGCAGATGGGGACACAGCCCTTTCCTAGACCGCACAGGGTCAGGTGGGCCAGGGCGTCCACTCTCAGCCACTCCATCAGCACCACTTCCCCCGTGGAAAGGCCACCATGGAAGCCCTGGAGCACCTGGTCCAATTCCAGCGTGGACTGCCCCCTAAGGTTCTGACCCAGCGAGGCCACGGTGGATGGAGCCAGGACTCTGTACCGTTCATGGCCCTGCTGAGTGCTGTGGAAACTTGCAGGGGGGTGGGGAGGGGCCCCCTCTGGGCCAAAGGGCAGTGCAGAAGAGCAGGTGGTGCCGAGAGGGGTCTGCTGGCTGCATGGGAGGGTGAGCCTTTGGCTGTGGCCCCACATAGCTGGGGGCGGGGGCGGGGGCGGGGGTGGTGGTGGCACAGGGTGCAGAGCATCTGTCTCTGCAAATCCGAGGCCCCAGTTGGGTTGACAAAGCTCCCGGAGGGAA
This sequence comes from Nesogale talazaci, assembly GCA_004026705.1. Taxonomy (NCBI): domain Eukaryota; kingdom Metazoa; phylum Chordata; class Mammalia; order Afrosoricida; family Tenrecidae; genus Nesogale; species Nesogale talazaci. The sequence continues at coordinate 7,342 of PVJH01035395.1, forward strand.
GCTAACAGAGGCCAGGCATGAAAGGCACTTTGGGTTCCTAGAAGGGGAGGGTTGGTGCCCACGGGAGAAGTCAGCGGGCTCCCTCTGAGCAGGTGGCAGGGTCTCAGGGAGGAAATGCACCCGAGATGGGCAGCAGGTGGAGACGCTGGAACGGGACAGAGACGCTGAGAGACCCGGCGCTGCGGTCTCTCTGCTCAGACGTCCCTAGTCAGGCTCCTGACAGGGGGCTGCAAGGCCAGGTCCTGCTGAGCAGGTCCCCAAGATGGGGGGGTTGGTCCTAAGTTGTGAGAGCCCGGACTGCCGTGAGAGGGGAGCCTGGCTCAGGGACCCCACCTCCCCAGAGAGCTTGAGCTAGGCAATGAGCGGCTCCTCTCAGGGATGTGGGGAGACCCTTGCTGGCGAGCTGTGCTGAGAGGGCAGGGCAGAGCGCCCCTCTTCTTGTGCCAACAGGCCGGCGAAGTAGGCGGTGAGAGCCTTCAGTTGGAAGGCAGGCGGGGTAGGCGGCGGCGTGGCCGTGGCCGTGGCCAGCAGGCTCAGGCAGTGGCTGTACTTCTGCAAGCCCTTCTGTGGGTCCTGGCGGTGGGAGGCCAGTAGATCCTGGAAGCTGACACTCTGCTGGGCCAGCAGGCGGGCGCTGGCCCTGGGCAGGACGCTGGCGCGCACCAGGGGCTGCAGGGAGGCGAAGCACTGCAGGCTGCCCACCGAGAAGAGGTGCCGGGCCAGCGGGAGGCCCGGGTAGACCTCGAAGAGCCGGCACAGGTCGCGCAGCACCAGCACGGTGGCCAGGGCACTGCGCTCATTCATGTTCCTCACCAGGTAGGTTCTGGCCAGCTTGCGCAGCTTGAAGCTGTGGGCCTCAGGGAGCCTCTCCCGGAGCAGCGGCCGGATGCCCAGGAAGCCTGAGATGGCCTCACGGAACTCGCACAGACTGCTCATGTCCTCCAGCGCCCGGAAGAAGTTGGGGAGGGCTGGCGTCCACAGCTGATAGCAGGCCAGGACGGGGCGGCGCATGCAGCCCAGGAAGCGGAGGAAGTGGGCCAGGCCCACCTCTAGGGACACAGCCTTGGAGTAGACGCTGAAGACAGCCTCTGGCTCGATCAGCACGCGGAACTTGCTTTCCTGGTGAACGGCTGCCAGCTGGCTAATCTTCTGGGCTGGGCAAAAGAAAGGGGCAGGTTAGGCACCAGGCCAGGGGTCGCCGGCAGGGGGCAGATGACACTGGACAGCAGCCAACGGCCCTCCTGGAGACCCTCAGGACTCAGAGGGGGAGGCTGGGCTTGTCCTCTGGAGACCACTGGCTCACTGGGTTGGGGGTCTGGCTCCTTCCATGCCCCTCCCCATCACCAAGCTCTTTGGGATCCAGCCTCTCCTGTTAGCCGCTACCTTCTGACACAGGAGACCCCTGGCCTGCAGGCCCCTAAGTCATTCAGCCAAAGACTCCCCAGCTCAGTAGGAGTCCTGGGACATGGAAAACACACACACACACACACACACACACACACACACACACACTGTGGCTGATTCTCTTCTCTCTCTCTCTCTCTCTCTCTCACACACACACACACACACACACACACACACCCTGGCTGATTCCCTTCACAGTGAGGTCCACGGATTGCACACACACACACCCGGCTGACTCTGTGATGTGCCAATGACACAGGCTGGACAGTCTATAGGGTGGGCTCTGTGGCTTCCCTCTGGCCCTCCGTAGGACCCACCTGGGCCCCAAGTGCACCCTGGGGTGCTGGCCCAGAGAAGAGCTGGCCTGGTCAAGACAGAAATCCTCATTCACACAGCCGGCCACGAGGTGCCCGCCCTCTCCTGGGCCTTGCACACAGTTCCTGGCAGGACAGAGGCTTTCCGCCCTCGGCTGTTCACCAGAAGGCTGAGGGTCTGGTCTATCCTGACGCACCTCGGCAGAAAGACCTGGTGGAAGGCCTATGGGGTTTGACATTCACATGGGGGGTGGTGGTGGTGGTGGTGGTGGAGAGCTGGCATCGACTCTGTGGCGATGGGGTGGTCAGTGTTGGCATGGAGACTGTTGGGAGGGGTTGGGGGAGAAAGCGGAGAACCTACTTTCATGGTCAAACTTGAGGTCGAAGAAAACCAGGGGGCAGTCTTCTGCTGAGGACTGGGAGAGAATCCCATCCAGGGCACTGTGGGCGCTGGGGTCTTCCAGCTGCAGGTCACTGGACTCGCTGCTGCTCTCATCAGTCAGCTCTCCGGAGGGCTGCAACAGGGGAAAGCCGCGGGTCAGAGGCAGCAGAGGCCGGGCGGGCGGGCGTGTCACCCGGCAGGGAACGTGCACGCACAGGTGAGAACACGGGCTCGGGGGTCACGTGTGTGAGCCAGCAGCTGTGTCAGCGAGGGGGAGAGGGGGAGAGGACGGGGCTGCCTGCGTGGGAGCCGACGTGAATGAACGGCGTGTGCGTGTGCTCACACGTGAGGGCGTGCGCGGTGAGATGTGCCGGGCGGATCCTGAGGGGTCCTGGAAGAACCCCCGGGCACATGGGGTGGGATGAAGGCGCCTGTCTTGAACTCCTGCTGCTTCTCTGTAAGGGCCCAGGAGCCTGTGGTTCTGCACCAGGGGGACGGGCAGGGCTGCTCACCTGTGCCCCCAAACATGACACCAGAGCAGACAGCGTCCTGACCTTGGAGAGCAGCTGAGGGGAAGTCACCAAGCCTCCGAGCCTGGAGAAGTCTCCCAGTGCCGCACTGCCTCAGACTCTGAACTCAAACCCGAAGGACTCCGAGCCGCCCGGGAGCTGGGGTGTGGGTCGGAGGCGCCAGTGTTCACAGAGTGAGCTGCTTGGGGACTCACAGCTGCCAAACCTACAGGTGCAGGCTGTGGCAGCCAGCTCCGAGGCGAGCCGCCCTGCGGATCCACCCTGCGGTGGGCACCAGCCAGAGGCCGGGAGGGAGGGACCTTGATCCAGGGCTGGCGGTGACACTCATGCGACAGTCTTTCTGAATCGCCTCGGCTGGTTGATGGAATCGGCGTCACCTGCGTGTACCCGCAGCCTCTGCCAACTCCAGCTCTGGGTGCCGCCTCTCTGGGAGAATATGACCATCCTCCCCTGCCCCCCACCCCCACCCCACCCCGGACTTTGATTTCCAATCAAAACGTCAGACTAGAGGACGGCCATGAATTTGGCTTGGGGTTTCTGAGCACCGTCGCTGAACGTTCACTCGCTTTGCTCTCCAGGACTCGCCGTCATTGACAGCCTTCTGGAACCGTACGTCTGTCTGCAGCTGGCTGTCCATGTCTCTACAGGCAGAATGCTCCTTGCATGCCAGGGCGGGGAGAAGGATCTCTCTTTGCAGGGCCCACCCTGGGGAAGGACATCGTGTTAGGAGAGCGGAGGGTCAGCCGCAAGAGCAGGGAGCGCTCAACACGCCGGGTGGCCGGGCCCCACGGCTGCCCCGCTGGGCTCAGAGGCAGCGGCATGGAGAGGAGGGCAGCCTTCAGGCCAGCACGTCACACTGCCACCAAGAAGTCCCCTTTCCCTTGCAGCCAGCTCCGTGACCCCTAAGCACAGCAATACCCACAGACACAGAAAGAGGCAGCAGCGGAAGCCTCGTTTCTTGCCTGCCTGGGCTCAATGGGCTGCTGGAGGCTGGCTGTCAGCCCACACGCTGCCCGGCCACTCCTCTCCCTCCCCACAGGACACAGTCGCAGGAAGTCGTCACCGCTGTGCTGGCTGGTGGACTCCAGGCTCCACCTGCTCCCCCTCCCCCAGGATCTAGATCAGCGGTTCTCAACCTGTGGGTGGTGACCCCTTTAGGACCAGAGACACTGCTCCTCTATTGTCTCCTGTAGCGTCCGTCCTTCCAGCCATGGTGACCCAGCGTCCGGCGCAGGCCCGCTCCTCAGCTGTTTCCTGCCGTCGTCTGCACAGACGCCGAGGGCTAGATGGCGCCGCTCTCCCTCGGGAGCTGCTGGGTGGACCTTACATCTGTTTTAGAGTGCTGTTCTTCCAAAGTGGGGGCCTCCTGCCATGGCTAGGTCTGTCCAGAAGGGTGTAGTCCCCAGGTGCCCTCACACCTGCAGGCTGCCCTCCAAAAGCCAGCGACTCCCCCCAGCCGCTAGCCCCTCCCCAACCTGGAGCATCCTGTGAACCTCTTGATCAACGTCCGACCTTGTCTGCTGAGTCCTGTGGACAGCCCCTCGAGGACCAGGTTGGGCTGCCCTTGCGGCCTCTCCGCCTACCCAATACTGCCAGCCTCAGTTTCCCCACTTGACCCTCCGTGGGGCACCAGAGTTTCTTTCTCCATCTCTGCTTCCCCGGCCTCCATCTCCAGCATGAAGTTAGGGGAGACTCTGGGATGGACCTGAGTCCAGCACCCGGGGAGAATTTGATGCGGGTGAGGATGAGGAAGAGGGAGGCAGGGTGGGTGATGGAGAGAAGATGGGGCACCGGGGGAGGCTCAGCAGTGTCACTGGACAGTGGGAGGTGCTCCTCGTGATAGGAGGGAGGACTGAGTTTGCACGGTGGCGATGCCACCAAAGTCTGGCAGGCAGGAGCCAGCACGGGGCCTGGGCTGAGCTCACTCATGCTGGGTGCTCAAATCACAAAGGGAGGCCCACCCAGAGTCCAGAACATGAGGGGTGGGCAGGGGGCCTGAGGGAGGCTGGGGAGCAAGGCCCAGAACCGCAGGAAAAACAGGCACCTCCGACCCCAGGGGAACCAAGTCTCTCAACAGGGCAGGGAGGCCCGTGGTGTCTGAGACTGGTGTGGACGGACGGACAGATGATGGATGGAGGGCAAGGCCTCCCAGTGAGCACAGCGGATGGGGGTCCCAGGGAGCAGAGGCAGCTGAAGTATAAGCAAGGGAAGTCTAAGAGGACTCGCTGGAGGGGGGAGGACTCGCTGGGAGAGAGAGCGGGGTGACATTTGTTGGGTAGAAGGAACAGTAGAGATGCAGAAAATGGGGAGGAAGAAGGCCCAGGGCGAGGGTGTGGCGGGCAGGTGGGCGTGTGGCCAGATAGCAGGACCTGTCTTCTCACATTAGAGGCTCTCTTGAGGCAACTCCCCTCCAACTTGGGGATCAGACTGAGGGCCCAGGTGGAGGTGTGCCGGATGGACAGAGGCCATCCTTAGTGCCTGTCCGCCCACAGTGTGGCCTTCCGGGGGCAGCAAAGCAGAGCAGAGGCGGCACTAGAGGAAAGGGGGAGATTGTGATTGGCAAGGAGCTGACTGACCTTTACAGGCCCCCCACTTCCCCCCACCCCCCCAGGGCTGCAGCATTCAAGGTCAAGGGACTGAGGGCACCCTCAGTTGCCTGCAAGGCCCAAGAGGCCGTGAGATGGGCCGTGCCTGGAGGCAGTGACTACCCCTGGGGAGTGGCCATGGAGTGGTCCCCTGAAGCCAAGTGAATGAAGAGATCGGAGAGGTCAGCGAGGGGTGGGCGTTGCAGTCACCCAGAAAACAGCAGGGAGAGAGCTGGCCTGACACGAGGGCTGTCTCAGAAGATGGCCGGCTGGGGTACACCCCGTGGCTGGGGGGCCCTACGCTGATGGTGGAGATCTGAGACCACATCTGGAGTGCTCACAGATGGAGGGGCAGGAGTGGACACAGGTTCCCAGGGAAGAACCAAATCTCTGACGGGGAGGGATGGGGACGGGGGGGCAGAGAAGCAAAGTCATCCATAGGGGCCAGGACAGCTGGGGAATAAGGGCTCGAAAGGGTGGTCTTTCAACAAACATTTATTGAACAGCTATATAGGCTAGGTCCTGGGGCAGGTGCTGGGGGAGGAGAGAGGAGGAGGGGTGCACGCCTGGCGGCGGTACAAGGCAGGAGGCATCAGGGCCCAGAGGGCACAGAGTCAGAAAGCTTCTTCCTTGGGCCGGGTGATGCAGGGGGTGTGAGAAAGGGGGGCTCCAGGGGCGTGTGAAACAACCTTCCTCCATCTGTCTGCGGGGACCCCGGTTTCCCCACCCTCGCCAGGCATGGCTGTTGACTCACTGACCACAATTTATTGAACACCCACTACCCGCAGGCCTGGGAAGAGCATCGCTGCACCTGGAGAGTCCCATCCCGGTCCAGGTCAGGGCCCGGGTACCAAGAGGATGGGGCCACGGCAGGAAAGCACAGAGTGGGCTCCGGGCTGGTGAGGGTCATTCCGAGAGGGTTGGACTTAGGGAGGCCCCAGGGGGGCTCCGCCAGCATGCCCAGGGGGAAGCCCCACCGCAGCCCCCGTGGCGGAGGGCTGGAGCAGGACGGTGGTTGCGGGGAGGGAGAAGAAGTGCTGGATCCAGCGGGAGACCTGGGAAAACCGCCGTGCACGGCCTCCGCGGCGGCGGGGTGGGCAGGTGGCCCCGTGGAGGTCCTGGCGGGGTGGGGCGGCGTGGCTGAGAGGCCCCGCAGGGAGGGCGTGCGTGAACGAGGGGCCGTAGCTCCGCTGGGTGGGGAGGCGGGAAGGCCGGCGAAGGCCGCGCCCAGCTCTGCGCCCTGGCCCTGGGACTGAGATGGCACGACGGAAGGCCTCCTCGGCAGGCTCCGGGTGGCCGGTGCGCTGATGGGGGGGCGGCGCCTCGGGGACATTGGCTTGCTCAGGAGGGTGGGGAGGCCCGGCGGGCAGGCTGCACACGTCGAGAGGCAGGTGGGAGGCCTGGCGGAAGTAGGGTGCTGAGCAGGGGTGGGCTGTCCCCACGGGCTCAGTGCGCGTCAAGCTGGGGGTCGGAAGGGACGTCAGGACCACCCAGGCCCACCTGTCCCTCCCCCGAGCGCCTGGGTTCGCACATCCCGGGAAAGGGAGGGTCACTGGTCCCCGTGCGTGTGACCTGGTGGGTCGTGAGTTGGACTGCTAATCAGGAGATCAGCGGTTCAAACCCCACAGCCGCTTCACAGGAGAAAGACGAGGCAATTCACTCAGAAACCCCCAGAAGCCGTTCTCCCTTGCCCTGTGGGTTCCCTTTGAGCAGAAACGACTCAGGGGAGGTGAGCTTAAGAGTGGCCGGGCCGGTGGAGGGATGGTGGGAAAAAAAGGGGGAACCAATTTCAGGGATCTACATATAACCTCCTCTCTGGGACACCGACAACAGGGAAGTGGGTGGAGGGACACTTTGGACAGTATACAATATGAAAAGGCAACAACAATTTGTAAAGTATTAAGGGTTCATGGGGGAGGAAGAGTGGGGAGGGAAGGGAAACATGGGGAGCTGGTACTGGGGGCCTAAGTGGAGGGAGGATGTTTTGAGAGTGATGATGGCAACAAGTGGGCAAGTGTGGCCTGCATACAATTGATGTATGTATGGATCGTGGTGGGAGTTGAATGAGCCCCCAAGAAAATGGTTTATTAAAAAAAGGCGGGAAAAGAGGAGCTTATACCAAGAGCTCAAGTAGAAAATATTTGGAAATGAAGATGGCAACATGTGTGCAAATGATGCAGATGATGTATGGAATGTTATAAGAGCTGTAATTTCCCCCAATAAAATCGTTTTTTAAAAAAGAGTGATTTTTTTAAGGTTCAGCCTCCGGGACCTCACACCTCTTCACAGGCCCTCACTGGCTGAGGCGAAGCAGGGACAGAGGCTGTTTGTCCAGCCCTCACCGAGAACTTCGGGAGCAGAAAAGACACGAGGATACTCCAGACCCAGCTATGGAGCAATCCGGAAAGGACACAGGCCTGGGGGAGGAGACGGTGCCCACAAGACCAAAGAAGTCCCCTAGCCCCTGCTTCTGCCCTGGTGTGGTGGGAGGGCTGGGTGGCGTGGGGTCCTGGCACACAGCTGCCCCCTGGAAGCTGTCCCCGGCACAGCCCAGGACTCGCTGCCTTGTGGGGAGACTTGTGAGTCTGAGAGCCACCTCCCAAGGCTGCTCTCCCGGGGACCTGGGGGAACCAGGGTGGGGGTCAGGGATCCCGGACCGAAGGACAGGGCCACTCACCGAGTTCTCGCTGTCCGAGTCGTCCGAGCTGCTGATCACCACGACGCGTCTGTCTAAAACAGGCAGGGAGACACCACCCTGAGGCCCAGCCGGGGGCACCGGGCTAACCAGGGGACTGTCCTGGGGTGGCGGGCGGGATCACCTGCCTTATAGGCGAGCTGTACCCACCTCTCGTGGGCCTGGGATTATTCGCCCGTGAGTGTCCGTTTCTTGCTGCTGATGCTTAATGTCGTGGTGGGGCCTCGCCCCATGCATGCAGGAGGAGGAACAAATGTCCCTTGGTCTGGAACCTTGGGCAACCCACAAAGGCTGGTTCCAATTCACAAGCCTGTGAGCTGCTAGTAGTTAAAGCAGTGGTTCTCAACCTGTGGGTCAGGACCCCTTAAGGAGCTCAGACGACCCTTTCACAGGGGTCTCCAGGCTCATGACAGTCACCAAATGACAGTGAGGAAATAGCGACGAAAATAATGTTATGGGGCTGAAATGGTTGAGTGCAGGACTGTGGCCCGCGGAATTGGCGGTTCAAAGCCAGCGGCGGCTGGGTAGCGCCCATGACCACCAGAGGGTAGTGCTACCCAAACCAAACCAAGAAAAAATAATGTTATGGTTGGGGCGAGGGGGCAGTCATCACCAAAGGAGGAACTGTACGAAAGGGTCGCGCGGCATGAGAACCACTGCTCTTGAGCCTGCAGTCAACCCGGGGTTAATCCAGACCCTCTGGCCCTTGGGAGAAAGGAGACTGGGTCAGCTCAGAGGCTCAGGCTGGGGTCAGAGCAGGGGCAGTGTGGTACCGGGCCAGGCCTCCACCTGGGGCTTTGCATCAAGGTGAGGCAGAGTCCAGAACCACCGCTCAACCTGGGGTCTCGATTCTCTGGGCCGAGCTCACCTTCTACTCATGAAAGACGGGGGGAGAGAGAGGTGCAGGGGTGGTGTGGGTGGGAAATCCCTGAGGAAGTGAGGGGTGATTAGGGCTGGGTGCTGTGTGAGTGTGTTGGGAGGAGGGGCCACAGAATTATGGGTGTGGGCCTGGCATGCCCCCACGTGTGGACCCCAGTGGAGCCCGTGGTAACCCTCCTGGATTCTCAACCTTGTAAACTCGCTCTGCTCTGCCACAGCGCAGGGGAGGGCATGCCGGGGGTTGGTGGGGGGGGCGGTTGGGGCTCCCCAGGTGGGGGTCAAAAGACAGAACAAGGTCGTCCTCCCCTGCTGTTGCCTTCCCACTGCCCTACCTGCCTCCCCTGACTGGCTGGCCACGTGGTTGTTGGGCAGAAAGACGTCATTTCCCACAGTGGAACTCCTGGGGCTGGAGGGCCCATCCGAGAGGGGTGGGGAGACCTCCGTGGAGGTCCCAGGCTGCTCCTCCGAGGCTATCCAGACCTGCCGCACATGCTTCTCCTCCTTGGACTCCATCTTGATGGCCTTCCTGGAGTTCTCTGTCTGGCAGGACTTCCTCTTCTGGGCCGTGGCTGAGCTGGACACCTCCTGAGGAGTAGAGAGGGGACGGGGAGGGCGGATGGGGAGGAGGGGGTGGAAGGGGGGAGGTCAGAGGCCTTCAGGGCACCCGGCAGAGGGCAGGGTTTCTGAGCTTCTGCCTGCCCTCTGTCCACCATGACCCCTCTCCCCTCTGTCTCAGCACGGACAGCCCTCCCATGCTGCCTTGTGCTCTGATCCTGACTGCCTCCACCAGCGTCTGCTGGCCTCTGACGGTCGTTAGGGTGGCAGCACGCGCTGGGTGGGAGCTTGCCGAGAGCGTGGGGCAGAACAGGAACAAGTCAGTGCCGTCTAGCCCACAGGGTAGGACGGGACGGTCCCTTCAGCTTCCTGAGGCCGAGCATCTTGATGGCTTCCTTCTGAGGAGCAGCTGACAGGCATTGAACCAGACAGTGCAAAACAGCCCCTCTGGTCCCCAGAGACTCGATCTTTATGGGAACAGGAAGCCTCTACTTTCGCGCAGGGAGGGGCTGACTGGTGGGCACAAACTCAAACCCACCAGTGCTCCTGGGGAGACAACGCCAGTTGTCTGGAGTCTCACCCCAGCGGCACTTGGTGGGTCCCTGCTAGGAACAAAGCTTTGACAAAGCCCTGTTCGCGAGGAGGGGCTGGGGGCCCACGCAGACGGGGACACATCGCTACTCTGATGGTTTGGCGATCCTGTCCCTGGGATGTCGGGACTCAGGTCAGGCAGATGGAGGCGGTGCTGACTGTACCTCCAAACTCAGAACGCACAGCCGTGGAGTGACAACTCACACCGACCCCCACAGGGCAGGGTAGAACGCCCGTGTGGGTGTCCAAGCCCGTCGCCCTGGACAGGAGTAGAAAACCTCATCTTTCTCCCAAGGAAGGAGCGGCTGCAGGTAGTCGCCCAACGTGGCACCCGCTCTGCCCCACGTTCACAAACTTGAACTCCCTGCACTCAGATGGAGGACTTTCACGCAGGGGTCGGCAGCAGGTGGGAGGGAGGAGGCGGTGCTGTGTGGGGAGAGGCCGGAGTCCAGAGGCTTCACCACTGCTGTGGGAACCGAGGGCGAGGCGAGGACTCTCCAGCCCAGGCGCAGAGACGCCCCGGGTCCAGACGAGCTGCCATTCCCTGCTGGGCCCCCCTGCCTCGCACTTGTGTCTGTGTCCAGGACCGGCGTGAATCCACGAGGGGGCTCTTGGGAGGCGCGGGGCGGGGGAGGCCCTGGAAGCTCACCTCTCGGAGGGAGGGGTCCTTGATGGAGAACGCGTAGAGGGGCACAGGGTGCTCCCTGGAATCTTGCTGCATCACCGCCCCGGCCTGCTCCCATTCCTGCTGCTCCTCAATTTCTGTCTGCAAAGTGAGAAACGGCCGCGTCAGAAAAGGACCGGGAGGACCCAGCCCCAGGCGCAGGCTGCCTCCCCAGCGAGGGCCTCCCCACATCGCTGGTCTTGTCACCTCCTTCTGACCCAGAGATGCTGGGGGCGGGATGGAGGGACACGCTGCAAGAGGACCTGAATATCACACCGCCTGCTCACACACCTCCAGGGACAAAAGGCTCGCTCTCAAGCGGCAGCTGCATCTACAGGTGCACTTCCCCCTGCGAAAGTCAGCTCCCCATGACCCATGGGCCAGAGTGACTGGCACTCCAGCTTAACCCACGCCGGCCTCGGCCTCCCTGTGCAAGGTGGGAGTAACGACCCTATTGACCTCATGGGAGTGAATGGACTGAATGCGATCCCGTTGGTTGGCAACGGTGCGATACAGTGATGGCAGTGTTGATGACCCCTCTGCGCCAGGCCGGGCGAGGGAGACTCCTCAGAAAGGTAACCACGGACTTATGGGGTGACTCAGCAATGCCACTCCCAGCCTCTGTCCCAGAGATGAAGACTGGCGCCCAAAGAAACCCCTGGACACGATGTTCACCGCAGAGTCGGTCCCCGCAGCCCCCGGTGGAAACCACCCGTGGGTCCATCAACGGACGAAGGGGAAGACCGATGGGCTTGACAACGTTGGTGGGAAGTGACTGCAAAGATCCCGAAACTTTTTGACATGAACTTTTGGGAAGCTCGCTCTGGTGTACAGATGAACGCTTGCCCTTGTCACTGCTGGGTACCACGGGGTCGGGGATACTGCTGGGTACCATGGAGTTGGTCACGCTCACAGTGACCCTGCGTACAAGAGACTGACCCGCTCCATCCTCACAGTCGTTCCGTTCCAGGCCTTTGCTGCAGACACGGTGTCAGTCATCTCGTGAGGGGGTTCTTCTTTGTCACTGTCCCCTCCCCTGGGACCGGTGTCTCCCGACAACATGCCCAAGTCCAGGCGATGGGGTCTGGCCACCCTCCCGTCTTAGCAGCGCTCCGGCCGCGCCTCTTTCAAGGCAGATGTGCCTGCTCTCTCGGCAGCCCCCGGCACCCCCACAGCCTTAGTCAACTCCAATGCTCGATTCTTCTCCAGCCTTCCTTGTTCAGCGTCCGACGTCCACAGGCCCACGGTGGTGGGAAATACCCTGGCTTGGGCCAGGCGCACCTCAGTCCTCAAGGGGAGCGTGTGCTAGCCCGCCTTCGGAGGATGAACGCATGCTGCGATAGGAGAATCCCGTCTCCGGAAATTAACCAGAGGGCTGAGCCCCAGTGGCGTCGTGGTTGTGCGCGGGACTGCGGCCCACTGGGACGGAGGTTCAATTCCAGCAGTGGGGCTGGGCCTCCTACTCCCACCGCCGGAGAGCAGTGATGCCCCCCCCCCCAAAAAAAAAAAAGAAAGAAAGAAATTAACCAGAGTGGGTGAACCCAGACAAACAGACTAGAAGAAGGCGAGTGGCTGCCAGGAGCTGGGGCAGGGGCCTGGGGGATGCCAACAAGTGTCCTTTGGGGGGACAGAAGTGCTGTGGAACTAGGTCGTGGAAGTTCCACTGTGCTGCAGACATTCGGAAGGCACTAGCCACCCAACCCGAGTCCTTAGAAATGGCTAAGGGAGAGGACATGTTATAGGAATCTTACCAATGTGAACAGAAGCAGGGAAATGC
>PVJH01035396.1:0-20536 GCA_004026705.1 Nesogale talazaci
GCTTCTTCCTTTTTTTTCTTCTTCCTTTGTCTAATACGGATGATGCTCCGCGTTCCCAGCCCTGCACGTCAGCCTCTGTTGGCTCAAGTGTGCGGTTCTCTCTCTGCTGATTTAGTAAATTCAGCTGGCTTTGGGAGCATCACATTGCCACTGCATCCGTGGTGAGGGACTGAGCTCCAAAAAGTTGTGGCAATTTATCATCGGGATATATTGGTACGTTGAAATTCTATTGGTTGCTGTTTAAGATTTGTTTGATTTGTGTGTGTGTGTGTGTGTGTGTGTGTGTGTGTGTGTGGCGTCACTGCCCTGGTGGGAGTAGGAAGCCCAGCCTTGCTCCTGGAGAGCCGCTGCTGGATTTGAACCGTCAACCCTGTGGGCCGCAGTCCCGCACACAACCTCTATGCCACCGGGCTTAGCCCTATTTGTTTGATTTTTGAGAGATGCCGGCAGACGATGTTGCTTTTTAAAAACTGGCTTCAACATTAACTGGAGTCCTGTTCTCTCTCTACCTCGTCTGGAGACACTTGTAACGTTTGTAAAGGATTTCTTTCGGACCCAGTCCGTGGGAAGTGCAATCAAGAAGAATGTGAACTTTGGGCATTTGTTGGCATTGATACAGTGTCTTTGTTGCCCCTCCCCCCTCCCTTCTTGGTTAGTTGTTAATGACCATCTTGCTGGGATTACCCTGGAGATGGAAGTGCAGATTCTTGGCTGCTTGGATTTTAATGGGTCTGGATTGTGGCCTCTGCCATGTGCCCACAAGGTTGGTGCATCAGGGAGCTCTTCCTCCATGCCCAGCCCTCGGATGGGGGCGCTCCCCCTCCCTCTGCCCCAGGAAACTAGACATCCTCTCTCCAGCGTTTACCTACAGAGACTCTAGCCCTTCCGCTCTCCTCTCCCATGTTTCTCTCTGGGATCATTCTCTTTCTCCCCGAAGAATTCCTTTTTGTGGTTCTTTTCACAGCACACACAATTCTAATTTGGTTGGCATTAAGTTAGCGTTTTCAACAACACCATTAAAAAAAACCCTTTTTGGAAACACATCACTTAAAAGACAAGAAACTTCATGCTCAAAAGGCATTTTAAAAACACGAACCCACATTGGTCTTATGTTATTCTTCATTTCTCTGCATTTGTTTAGGCCTTTATCAGTTTATCCCTGTAATAGCTAGATAGTTAATACTAAAGTGTTGTGTTTGTGTACATTTTTGTCATGAAACGACTAGGCGTTTGATTTTTTTTTTGCATTTGATGTTTTTAGACACAATTTTCTATTTCAAATCTGTTATACATATTGGTGTGATAGTTTCACTTTGGTTTTTTTTTGTTTGTTTGTTTTTTTGCAGAAAAAACAAAATTTATTACAAGGGAAAAGGGAAAAGGGGAGAAGGGGCGGGTTCGATTCAAACCCGGGCTACAGCATGACCACGCAGGATCAAACTGAAGCCGGTTGTTTTTTTTCTAATGATTTTATTGGGGGCTCATACAACTCTTACAACATTCAATACATCATTTGTATCAAGCATATTTGTACACATGTTGCCATATTCATTTCCAAATATTTTCCACTTGAGCCCTTGGTTTAAGCTCCTCTTTCCCCCTCCCTTTTTTCCTAATGAATCATTGTATTGGGGCTCATCCAACTCCCCTCACGATCTATACATACGTCAATCGCACGCAGGCCACATTTGCACACTCGTTGCCATCATCACTCTGCAAGCATCCTCCCTCCACTCGGGCCCCCAGTACCAGCTCCCCATATTCCCTTCCCTTCCTCCTCCCCCATGAACCCTTAACAATTTACAAATTGTTATTGCTTTTTCATATCGTACACCGTCCAATGTGTCCCTACACTCACTTCCCTGTTCCATGCCCCAGAAAGGAGGTCATATGTAAATCCCTGAACTTGGTTCCCCCCACTCTGGTCCTTTATTTGTTGAAAGATATAGGAGTACAGTGGATGCTGTATAACGAATTGGCATCCACGACCTTGATAAAGTACTGATTGACTGCTCTCATAGTTTGAAGATTCTTTGTGAGTTTCAACATTCATCGACATCCATTCTGTGATGATAACCATTTATTTAGTCTGTGTGTGTGTGTGTGTGTGTGTGTGTGTGTGTGTGTAGTGCTTGGCATAATTGGTGATACCGGGCTTTCTTGCTCTTTTCCTCCACGATGAAGTATACAGGGTTTCATTATTGATTCTGATGCTAGTTAGGATGTTCACTGTAGGATTTTTCTGTGGGTGTTTTTAAAAAGACTTCTGTTGAGGGCTCTTCCATCTCTTATCACAATCCACACATTCCTCCAGTGTGTCGAGCACATTTGCACACATGCCGCCATCATCATTTCCAAGCCTTCTCTTCCCACTTGAGTCCCTGATATCAGCTCCCCATTTCTTCCCCTCACTCCCCTGCCTGGCCTCCCTCACGAAACCTTGCCTGATACCTGAACCCATCCACACCTCATGATCACACAGGCTGGTGTGCTTCTTCAACGTGGGCTTTATTGCTTCTGGGCCACATGGCTGCTTGTTTGTCTTCAAACTCTTAAGAATCCAGACACTATATCTTTTGATAGCCAGGCACCATCAGCTTTCTTCACCACATTTACTTTTGCCTTCAGCAATCATGTTGGGAAAGTGAGCATCATAGAATGCTAACTTGTTAGACCAAAGTATTCTATCTGCAACCTTCATTCTTAACATATAGATCTGGCTCCGGCCGAGCCGAGCAGTGGCTGCAGACGCTGAAGGACACCGGCGGTGGGATTTGTAGCTTTGACCAGATCGAAATCATGGCAGGTGCAGAAACTGACGCTCAATTCCAGTTCACTGGTATTAGAAAATATTTCAACTCTTACACTCTCACAGGTAGAATGAATTGTGTGCTGGCCACATATGGAGGCATTGCTCTGCTGGTCCTATCCTTCAAGTGAAGGCCTAAAAAAACTCCAGCTGTGAAAGCATCGTAAATGGATTCTCAGCTGCAAATTTCTTAAGCCTGGAGAAGCGAATGTCAACTCATCATGTGATACTCAGTTTGTACAATAAATTATGAACCTGGAAAGAAAAAAAAACATATAGATCTGAGTACATAGGTCTAGTCCCCTCTTGATATATATATATATATATTTACATATGTACATGCCTGAAAAATACATATTTTTATAACCTGCTTAAAATTGGATCTTTTTTTAACCATCAGCCTGATAATCTCTGCATTTTAATCCAAGTACGTAGATCATTTACACTTAGTGTAAGCACATCATCGTTGGACTTAAGACGATTGCTAGCTTCCCCCTATTTGACCCTTTCCTTGTTCTTCCTTCCTGCCTTCTCTTGTCTGGATGTTTTTTTTCTTTAATTCTCTCTCTCTTGCTTTCTTTGCTACACCCTTCAGACCATTGTTTTCAGGCTTACTCGAGAAATGCTGACAGCTTATTAAAACGAACTTTAAAATTCTAGCTTCACCATGTTCCGGAAGGTGTCTGCAGTAAACGTACAACCTGTTTGCGTCCACTTCTTTGCCTACTGGTTCATGTCTTTTATGTCTTCAGCAACATTGTTGCTGTGGTTGGTTTAAACAGTCCATGACATGTGAAGCAACTTGATCAGATATAATTTACCCGCCAGGTGCACAGACGCAGCGAGGTGTCTGGCTAGCCAGCTGGTCCCCACGCCTCTGTCCCTGCTGGTCTCCGCAGACTTCGTCCTCGTGTGGGAGGAGGACCTGAAGCCGGGCCAGCAGCAGGACAGCATCGCTCGAGACAAGGCAGACGGGCACAGGACCTGGCGGGAGGCCTTCTTGGACAACCTCCGCGCAGCCGGGCTGTGTGTGGACCAGGTACTCGGGGTCTGTGTGGGCCTTTCGCATCTCCAGTGACCTGTCCTGGCTCCCCCGTCCCCTGCCACTGCACAGCACGAGCTCCCAGGCGCTGGGCACCACTGACCCCCGAGGCACAGTGGACTCAGAAAGACCCGCGGACAAAGCTGGCCATGGGGGGGGGGGGTGGGCGGGGGCGGCGAGGGGGGCGCGGAGAGCTCTGGAGCTGCTGCTCTGACCCTCTGGAGACGTGGTCTTCTGGCGTGTGAGGGCCGGCGTGTGGATGGGAGGCATGAGCAGGAGGCCGCTCCTGTGAAACGGGAAGACCCCGTGGTGCCTCGCGCACGTGCACCGACACGGGGCAGCCCTCCAGCTCTGGCCCCGCCCCCGCCCCCGCAGCGTGACACTCAGGAGGAGACCCTCACGGTGCACTACGTCCTGCTCAGCGCGTCCTGGCCCGTGCTCTGCTACTACGCCGAAGACCTGCGCCTGAAGCTGCCACTGCAGGTTTGGGGGGGGCGGGTTAGGCAAAGGAGGGTCTCAAAGTCCCAAGCCGCCACCACCCCGGGAGCCCCACGGAGCCCCCAGCACTGCCCAGGTGGAGAGGACGGCTTCTGGAGCTGACCGAGAGCCCCATGGGAGAGGGCTGGATGGGGTGGCCCCTGCTGGACCCCTTCCTGGCTGGAGAGGCCCCAGCAGCCTCCAGGGGAGGGGAGGGCTGCCCAGGGGGCCTGAGCTGGGAGGGGACATGAGGCCCAGCCATGATGTGTCCTCGCAGGAGCTGCCCAATCAGGCCTCCAACTGGTCGGCCTGGCTGCTGGCGGCCCTGGGCATCCCCAACGTCCTGCAGGAAGAGGTGCCTGACGTGCCCCCCGAGTACTACACCTGCCAGTTCAAAGCCAGCAAGCTGCCCAGGTAAGGGTGCCCGGGAGGGGCCCCGGGGGCTGACGTTGCAGACGGGAGGGTGTGAACAAAACCTGAGCTGCCCAGAGCCTCGCCTGGCTCCGCTGTCCTCTGTCACCGGGCCAGCTCTCAGGCCCAGGTCCCCCGGAAGCAGTCAGGGTAGGTGGACTGGTCAGGCTGCACATGAGCCTCCAACCCTCCTCTGCCAGCACTGGATGCTGTCAGACCTGCCGCCTGTGGCTCTGGGTGCCTTGAGGGTCAGGCCTCCCGACCAGGACCCTGGACATGAGTGTAGCCAGTCCAGGCAGCTTCCTGACTCTTGTCCTGGACAACTGGACACCAGGCTTCACACAGCTGCTGGGGCAGGGACGAGGGGCTTTCCTGCGGGTGTGGGTGTAGATGACAGTGAGGACCGGCGAGGGCCTTGCTCCGTCCTCTGTCCAGCTGTCCCGTGCTCTGCGGTCCGGCATGTGGCGCCACTCTCCCTTCCATGATGACGCAGAGAGCAAGGGGGCGGGTGGAGGAGGGAGGTGTGGGGGCCAGGGGCCAGGTGTCCATGCTGTTTTGGGAGGACGTGATGTGGCAGGTGGCAGTTGCAGGGCAGGTGTCACGTTCCTGGCAGGCTCCAGGAACAAACGTGCGTGCGTGGTGTTTGTGCGTGAGCCTGGACCCCACTCTCCCTTCTGCCCCAGGTTCCTGGGGAGCGACAACCAAGACACGTTCTTCACCAGCACCCATCGGCACCAGATTGTGAGTCCTGAGACCACAGGCCCCAGAACCTGCCTGACCGCCAGCACTCTGCCCTACCCCCACCCTCCAACACCACCACCACCAGGGTGCGAGGAGGCTTGCGGGTGATCACAGGGCCGTGACCTCTGCCTGGGGCAAGGGGCTGGAGCCCACAGAAATGGACGTCTGTGGGGGGGGGCACTTCCCTCACTGTCCAAGAAGGGCACAGCCAGGATGGGGTGGGCAGGAGGCTGCCCACACTGCCCAGAGGGTCTCCCCGTCCCTGAGACCTGGAATTAACACTGCGGGGGACACATGGGACTGTCAGACAACCCCAGACCCTGTGGCCACAGCTGGGGACAGAGCGGATCATGTGACATGGACCAGGGACTCCTTGCAGCGGTTTTCAGGAACTGCTCAGGGGTGATCTATGGTCTCTGACCAGGAGGCTGCCTGGGGGGAAGCTTGCCCCCTGCTGGTCACCAGAGAAACCTCGCACAGCTGCTGCCCCATAACTCACCCTCAGAACGGACACTCCCTTCCAGCATCCCATCTCAGCTCTGCTGTGTCAGGGACAAGCTGTGTGTGTGTGTGTGTGTGTGTGTGTGTGTGTGTGTGTGTGTGTGTGTGTGGTGTGTATGTGTGTGTCACGCCTGGGGCGCCGAGAGTGGTGGTGGCAGGGAGAACTAGGCGCTGGCAGGGGGCGAGGGGAGGTGGGGAGGGCCATGAGGTCCTTGTCAGTCCTCCCACCAACACAGAGGGCTGCAGGCACCTCTGTCCCTCAGTCACATGACAGGTGACCAGAAACATGCTCCCATCCCCCCAGCTGTTTGAGATTCTGGCCAAGACCCCTTATGGCCACCACAAGAAGAACCTGTTTGGGATTGACCAGCTGCTATCTGAGGGGGTCTTCCGGGCCGCATTTCCCCTGCATGACGTGAGTTTGGGGACGCTGCCCACCCTCCCTCGGGCACCACAGCCAGCACAGAGCCTGTGAGAAGGGAGCTTCAGGATGGCCAGTTGAGTGGACAGAGTGCCTGGATGACCAGGGCAGTGGATGGGCTTGGGTGACCTTGGAGGCCCCGCCCCTCTGGGTGGTCCCCACATGCCCACAGGATGGTCAGGCAGCCTCTGTCCCCAGGGCCCCTTCGCACTGCCCCTGGAGGGGCCACAGCCCCAGGCCCTCAGCCAACGCCAGCTGCTGGGTCAGTACTGGGCCCGCTGGGGGAAGTGGAACAAGTACCAGCCTCTGGACCACGTGCGGGGCTACTTCGGGGAGAAGGTGGCCCTCTACTTCGCCTGGCTCGGTGGGTGTGCCCGCTCAGCCTGCTGGACACGTCACTGGCGTGAGGGAGGGAGGCCCATCCATCCCCCCTTCCCCAGCCAGTCCTCCTCCCCGATGTCCGCTGCTGTGGGGGCCCCAATTCCAACCCCAACCCACTGAGGGGGGCCAACCCCCACACTCACCCAGGATCCCCGGCTCTCTCCAAAGAGACCACTTTCTGGGCAGCTGTAAGGGGTCCCCTGCCCCCCTTCTCTGCTGTAAGTCCCTCCCACCCTAATTACCCCTGCCTGCACTCAGACCCCTTCTGTGTCCACCCCCTTGTCCACCCTTCTCTCCAGGTGCACTGACACTGCCCCAGTCACCCCCACCAGGTGGCTGGCTGTACCCCCTAGGTCCCTGGCATCCCTGGCTGACTCCACTCCCCCTCCACCCCCACCTGTAGGCTTCTACACAGGCTGGCTGCTGCCCGCAGCGGTAGTGGGCACTCTGGTGTTCCTGGTGGGCTGTCTCCTGGTGTTTTCAGACACACCCACGTGAGTGTCCCCAACCAACCCTGCACCTGCTTGTGGGGGGACCCTCCCCAGCCAGGTGCAGACTCGAGGACTGGATGAGCGGGTGTCCCTAAGGCTGGCCCAGGCGACGGGTGCCCAAGCTGGGGGCTGAGCCCCACGCACGTCCTCCAGTTCTGGGTCATGACTGGCCCTGGGATCTGCACCTGGAGGGAGCTAGCTGCCTTTTCAAAGCCTCCATTCAAAACCAGCCTCTGCCTCCCTCTGAAGACCCCACAGAGAGGTTTTAGGTTTGAGGCGGCACAGCAGCACAGAGGGACCCTCCCCCCCCCCCCCGCAAGTTCAAACACACCAGGGGCTCCTCGGAGAAAGATGAGGTTTCACACTCCCAGGAAGATGTAGCCTTGGGGACCCGCGGGGTCAGGTCTGCCCCGTCCTGGAGGGTCCCTGTGAGTCACCACCGACCCCACAGTGGTGGGTTTCCTTTTTTGGGTGGCTTCTACAGACCCAGCTGGCCCGGGGGCCACTCTGCACGGCAGTCCTGGGGGGCTTTGATAAGTGCGTCATGTCCTGGGTCCCCATCACAGCTACAAACAGAACAAGGTGTCTCTGCTCTAACACGCCACAAGCCCTCACTTCTTCACCTGCCCCTCGCCCGGCACGCCTGACCTTTCACCTCCCATTCACTTTAAAACAACGTTGTTCCCAAGAGATGTGGGGCTGGCAAGGCGGCTGTGGGGATAGGTGGGAGGGAAGGGGGTGATGGCTCCCACCCCAGCCCTCACCGCGGCCCTGCCTCCCTGCAGGCAGGAACTGTGCAGCAGTGAGGAGCGTTTCCAGATGTGCCCTCTGTGCTCCGACTGCCCCTTCTGGCTGCTATCCAGCGCCTGCGCCCAGGTCCAGGTGGGGGCGGGGCTCCCCGAGTTGGGCCCAACTCATCACGCTCTCAACTGACACCCTCTTCTAGCATGCCTTCTCAGCTCTGCGTCGGGGACTAGTAGCCTGAGGCGAGTGTCAGCGACGAGCTGTGTGTGCAGACTTGCTGTGTAAAGGGGCTAGTTCCGTGTCAGGGACCAGCTCTGCATTGGGGGCACAGCACAATGCCTCTCAGCGGGAGGGCTGGGCAGGTCCAGCTGGGTGGGAGGCTCCGTGTGGGAACTGTGGACCCAGCCCACCCGCAGGCCACTGTCGCGCAGGCCGGCCGGCTCTTCGACCACGGCGGCACGGTCTTCTTCAGCCTCTTCATGGCGCTCTGGGCGGTGCTGCTGCTGGAGTACTGGAAGCGCCGGGGCGCCACGCTGGCCTACCGCTGGGGCTGCTCGGACTATGAAGACATCGAGGTGGGCCGTCCTCTACCCATGTGGGCCCCCCGCCCCGCCCCACCCCGCCCCGCCCCAGGCTGACACCTGCTCCCTGCAGGAGAGGCCTCGACCCCAGTTTGCGGCCGCAGCCCCCACAACAGCCCTGAACCCCATCACCGGCGAGGACGAGCCCTACTTCCCGGAGAGGAGCCGTGCGAGGCGGGTGCTGGCAGGCTCTGTGGTGGTGCTGATGATGGTACCTCCGGCCACCCTGCGCCCTACTGCCCCAGAGGACAACCCATGGAGCTTACCTGGGCCCAGGGAGAGCCCAGGGACCACACTACTTAGAGCCCAGCCTGGGGAGCAGTGGTCGGGGCTGCCGGGTACAGGGACAAGAGATTTAAGCTCAGAGAGGCGCTGAGGACGGCCAATGGTGGAGTGTAGGGAGGGCCCGTGCCCATTCCCTGAAGGCAGCCCGGTGGCCATGCCCCCTCCCCCAGCACACCAGGCCCTGCAGGCAGCTGTGTTGGCCCACTCCCCTGCCTGGCTCCCCACGCCACACAGATGTCCCCACAGGTGTCCCGTGATCTCGCTCTGAGCCCCCTGTGCTCTTCAGGTGGCCGTGGTGGTCATGTGCCTCGTGTCCATCATCCTGTACCGCACCATCATGTCCATCCTGGTGTCCAGGTCGAACAATACCCTCCTGGCATCCTGGGTGAGGCTCTGTTTCTGCCTGGGGGGTGGAGGGTGGAGCTCACCACAGACAGCCCCCTGCTGACCAGGCCATCTCCCACCAGGCATCCCGCATCGCCAGCCTCACTGGCTCCGTGGTGAACCTCATCTTCATCCTCATCCTCTCCAAGGTCTACGTGGGTCTGGCCCACGTCCTGACGCGCTGGGGTGAGCAGTTCCAGCACATGCGTCCCGCCCTTCCAATGGCCCTCGGCTGGGGTCTGCAGGCTAACAAGGATGCCATGGTATCTGAGTGTGCATACCTGACCATATGTGTATGCGTGCGCTCTATGTGCGTGCAATGTGTGCACATGACTACGTATACACGTGTCTGCTGTGTGCGTGTGAACAGGACTATATAGGTACATGTCTGCTGTATATATGTGCATGTGCATGTGTGAGAGTACATGACTATATGTGGGTGTATCTACTGTCTGCACATGCACATGAGTACATGACTATATGTGTGCGCATGTTTGTGCATGTGCACGTGTGTGAGTATATGACTGCATATGTGTGCACATATGAAGCTTTGTGTGCAAATGTTTACAGTGGGACCCTGAGAGAAACAGATGTCCCCCCCACCTCCAGTTAGACCACCTCCCCTGCCCCCACAGGGCCATGTCCCCCTTCTGGACTGAGCAGGATCTCTCTGCAGAGATGCACCGAACGCAGACCAAGTTTGAGGACGCCTTCACCCTCAAGGTGTTCATCTTCCAGTTTGTCAACTTCTACTCCTCCCCCGTCTACCTCGCCTTCTTCAAGGGCAGGTGTGTGCCTCCTCCCGGGCAGGGGTGGGGATGCTCCTGGCTGGGAGGGCAGGTGAAACACAGTGAGTTGGCTCCCCTGCCAGGCTGGCACAGTCCGGCAATGGGGAGGAGGCCCCCAGCCGTGGTATCTGACCAAGATGTCCCTGCAGATTTGTGGGGTACCCAGGCAACTACCACACCTTGTTCGGGGTTCGAAATGAGGAGGTGAGTGCCCAGGGCCAGGCTCACACCTGTAGAGTCCTTCCCCGCCCCCACCCCGAGCCACTTGACAAACCACCGGCCACACTGGACGCTCAGCCTGGACAGTGGCACGGAGGCCAGCGTTTCACCCCCAGCTGGTCCCCGCCCATCCCCTATAGCTGTCTCTGCCCTCAGAGGGCTCTGGGGCCGGGGGGGGGGGGCGGTGATTGGAAACAGCAGAGGGGTCTTTGCTCACAGAACATGCAGGGGGGCCGGGCTCAGGAGACTTGGGGTTGAGTGAGCATGGATGGGGAGGGAGGGTGAGTGACAGACACCTGGAGTAGCTCAGAGGGGCCCCATACCCCACCCAGTGGCTCTGGTCTCCGAGTGACGGGGAGGTGGGAGAAGACCGACTTCCATAGGCCCTGGCCAGGGCACTCCAGGGGCTGAGGGCTCCGGAGTGGCCGGTGCAGGTGTTGGAATGATGCGCTGCTGCCTCCCCGTTTGGTACTGAGGACACCCATCCCCCCGCCCCCACCAGGCCGAAGTCTAATGTAACCTGTGAAGGTTTCCAAGAGCCCTCCACCAAGCACAGGTGGCAATGTCCCTGTGCACAGGAGGCCGAAGCCCCGTTGGCGGCGGGCGGGTGGCAGTGGGCGTCCGGGAGGGGTGGCTGCGGGGTGACAGGAGCCCGGCTGCCACAGTGTGCGGCTGGCGGCTGCCTCATCGAGCTGGCTCAGGAGCTCCTGGTCATCATGGTGGGCAAGCAGCTCCTGAACAATGCCCAGGAGATCCTCCTCCCGTGAGTGTCCCCAGCCCGGGGTGGGAGGGGCCAGGCTGGGAGCTTGCCAGGGTCTTGCATGGGCGGGGTGGTGGCATTTGAGAAGCCAGGGCCTGCATTTGCCTTGCTATCTGGCCCCCATGCCTGACGCAGCCTCAACCCATGGAGCCCCCCACCCAAGTGTGAGAAACGAAGCTGTGGGTGCAGAGGGAGCCCCCCTCCCTAGAGCAGGCACGGATTTTCCTTGCCAGATGGCAGTCCCAGGGCGCTGAATAAGCCGGGGATCCTCACTCTCCTGCCTGGTCCCTCCAGCAAGCTACAAAGCTGGTGGCAGCGGTTCCGGCTCCGCCGCAAGAAGAGGAAGGGAGGGACGTCTGCAGCTGCTGACCAGGCCCCCTGGGAGGCCGACTATGCCCTGCTACCCAGTGAGGGCCTGTTTGACGAGTACCTCGAAATGGGTAGGCACCAAGTCAGTGGCCACAGCGGCCACTCTTGCCCCTAGCTCCCTGAATAGTCTGGACCCTTTAGACCTCTGGAGATGGGGGCTGGGGATTGGAGCAGGGGCCCTGCTGGGTCCAGGCCTGCCCAGACTGGGAAGGATGTGGGGGCGACCAGATAGGCCAGCCAAGGGTGGGAGAGAGCAGTGCAGTGGGGAGGGGTTCTTAGTAGCTCAGGGGCACTTGACAGGTGACCGAGGCCTTCCTCTCCCTCCATTCCAGAATGCCAGAGTGACACCCCCTGACAGAGGGAGGGGAGAGCAGGTGGTTGGTAGCAGGTTGAACTCCAGGGTAGGGTCTCTACCTTGAGGGGACAAGTGCCCCTGCAGCTCAGGGTCTCTCCAGGAGGACATCTCCCGAGGCTCCAGGAGCTCCCCAGCAGCAGAGGCAAAAAGGGGCAGCAGTGGGAAACTACTTCTGTGACTGAAGGAGGCGCTCCCTCACCAGGAGGGATGGGCTTTCTTTGTGCTGAGCTGTGAGTGTGCTGGACACCAGTGTCCCCTCCCCTGGACTGGTCCATGGGATGTGCTACTCACTGTTGCTGTGGACAGGGACCCCCTGGGGCCAGAGCCAAGCCCCCCCCCCACATACCCCCCCACACACACACACCGCCCCAAGAGAGCAGGTTCTGGTGGATCAGGAGGGACCTGTGTCCTGGGGCAGGACCAGCAGCACTCGCATGGGGCTTGAGTGGGAGTCTCTGGCCCTGTTAGGGGGCATGATGGGGGCCATCAGCCAGAAGCCAGGTCACATAGGCCATTCAACCAGTGCCCTCTCCAGCTGAGCAGGAGAGGGGCAGTGGGCATGCAGGCCACTTGAGGCATCCAGTCCGACTGGAGCAGGAGGAGGGCGCAGGTTAGCCAGGCTGTCCCGGAGCAGGGGCGGCACTGTGGCGGCCGGGGAGGGGGGCAGGTTGTGGCCGCTGACGGTGACCACGCCCGCGGGCAGTGCTCCAGTTCGGCTTCCTCACCATCTTCGTGGCCGCCTGCCCGCTGGCGCCGCTCTTCGCGCTGCTCAACAACTGGGTGGAGATCCGCCTGGACGCGCGCAAGTTCGTGCGCGAGCGCCGGCGCCCGGTGGCCGAGCGCGCCCAGGACATCGGCATCTGGCTCCCGATCCTGGCGGGCATCACGCACCTGGCCGTCATCAGTAACGTGAGGCTACCTCGCTGGCCGGCAGGGCGGTGGGTGGGGCTTCACCGGGGCGGTGCCCACGCGGGCGGGCAGCGCCTGGGCTTCACGAGACCTGGCCCGCCCCCCCCCGCCCCCTCCCAGGCCTTCCTGCTCGCCTTCACGTCCGACTTCCTGCCGCGCGCCTACTACCGGTGGAGCCACGCGCGGGACCTGCGGGGCTTCCTCAACTTCACCCTGGCGCGCGCCCCACCCGCCTTCAGCGCCGCGCACAACCGCACGTGCTGGTCAGTGCAGGGCACGCGCGGGGGTGCGGGAGACAGGGCCCTCCCGTGGGTCCCACCGGCCGTGGGACCGCCTCGCCCCTCAAGTCACGGTTTCAAACTTCAGCCGTGTCCCTACCCCCACCCGGCCCGAGTCTGAGCGGACCCTGGTGCGGGGGCCAGCTCTCCTTGCTCCTTCTAGTTCCTCCCTAGAAGGAGCCGCGGTGCTCCCTAGTTACAGGCAGTTCAAGCCCGCCAGCGGCTCTGCAGGAGACCGGCGAGCCTTTCTGTGACCCTAACGAGTTGAAAAGAGCGAGAAGTCTTGGGCAGCCCCAGGGGCGGTTCTGCCCTGTCCCCTAGGTCTCCATGACTTGGAACAGGCTTGCTGGCAGTGAGTTTGACATTTCTGGAGATGGCCTTATAGTCTATAGGCTCCGGCCGGCAGCCTGCCCAACCTGCCTCCAGTAAGCAGCTCCCAACGCTTTTCTGCTGGCAGGTCCCTCTGTCCCTGGTCAGCTGCTGCAGCAGACTGGCTCCTTGCCGATGCATCTTGGGAACCTGACTGGTTTAGTGTGCCAGTCTTGGAGCCCACTGCCCTGGGGTACTAGTGCCACGGGCCATGGACTCTGTGGGGTTCTGTACACGCAGGGCGGTGTCGTCAGCAGAGAGCCGGCTGCATTCTTGCTGAGCTGCATGGCACCACCTGGTCTCTTAAAAACCCATCTTCCTTGGAGATGTTGCTGCTGCTGACGAAGACAATGGAAATGCCCCCCCACCCCGCCCCTTGTGCCAGCCTCCCAGTCACTGTGCCCCAGCCCAGAGTTGCTGTGTCAGTCACCTTGCCAGGAGGGTCTGCCTCCCCGTGGCTCGCTGCCCCTCTACTCGGGGATGTCAGCCATGGATGTCACACATTTGAGTCCCCTCATCGGGTTGTGACGATCCCCGTCTACTTTAGCCTGTGAGCTTTCTGAGGAGAGAGTGGGCTTTGGCCCGTACTTTGCCTGCGTCCGTGGTCCTTAGCTTGATTGCCGTGGTGTGCTGCCCTGGCAGCATGGTGGGAGACAGGGGTGCATCGAGGGGCTCAGACCCCACCAGGGCGGGCAGTGTTTCCCTCGCTGTCCACTGAGTCACTGTGAGCTGGATCCAACTAGACAGCACTTAACAGCTTTCCATTGACTGATTGCACGTTGAACCAACCCTGCATTTCTGGGATGAGAGAACCCCTCCTGATGTCGTGTTGAGCTTGGCTAGCTCCCCTGCTGTTAGGGTTCAGTACACAGGGAGGGAGGTTCTGGCCTGTAGTTCTCCTGGAGTGTCCTCGCTTTCAGGGCAAGGATCGCCTCTAAGAATGAGCAGAGCGTGAGACTGTCCTGTCAGAGCAAACCAGCTTCTAGCAACTGCCAGCCCGTCTGCGCAATTGTATAGCAATAATATCGGAGGGTCATAGTGAAGTCATGGAAGGTGGGGAGAACAAAGGAGCCAGACACGCTTCATGGTGCCATGCTCAGGAGCTCGGCAGCCAGGTCCACGCAGGGAGAGAGAGAATCTTTACCGTCTTGGGCTATTTGCAGGTAGTCGGAAGACCTGCCTGTTCAGCAGGTGCGTAGTCACAAGGTGGGTGGGGACCACAGTAAAGTCCCTGAGCTCACAGGTGAGGAAACCTAATACCTGCATTGGGAGAAGGCGTGAGGGGGGATGGGTGCCGCAGCAGGCGGAGATAACAGGAACGTCTGCTTCTACGGGGAGACAGGATCGACCACACGCTCACTTTAAGGCAGCAAAGCTGTGAGGGGAGAATCTGTGGGACCGATATTTAAAGCGGGATCACCTCTGTCCTGACCCAGGGAATAGTCTTCGTCACAGTTCCCTCCGTGTCAGTGTCCCACAGTCTTCTTTGTCCATTCTGTTAAGCAAGACTGGCATTACTTTTCCTGTCAATATCTGAGCTTCGCTACTTTTTTTGTTTTGTTTTTTGGGGGCATCACTGCCCTCTGGTGGTCGTGGGAACTACCCAGAGCTGCTCCTAAGAGCCACCGCTGGATTTGAACCGCCAAGCCCGCGGGTCACAGTCCCGCACTCAACCACTAATGCCACCAGGGCTTAGCCCTGAGCTTCTCAACTTTCATGACTTCACTTTATTTTAAAAAGTTCAATGAATTCGCTTTTTACCTCTCACTTTCTGACTGGCATTCCCATTTCTGTGAAGCTGTGGATTTATGCGGGCCAGGAGTAGGGTGGCAGGGACTACAGTGCGCCTCTCGCTCAGACGGAACACTGGAGTGGTTCAGGCCGATGGAGCCCATTGGTGGCTTTACTAGCCTCGGCCTCTGTGGCTGGCCAAGCTAAACCAAGTTTTGACTGTGTGTTAACACTGGTAGTCTGGCCCATCCCTTGCGAGCCCCCCCCCCCCCCAGGAATACGTCCCATGGCTTTATGTATTTAAGTGGTCTAGGCAGTCCACTTGTTGAGGGAATAGGAGAGGACCTTGTGCAGCCCAACATTGTGTGGCAGACCCCCTGTGAGCCCACAGTTCATACAGACTTTTAGGAACTGCCTGAACCACTTACTTGTGGTCTCAGACCCTTCTGGACACTGGAGTAGGTTTTTCCGGTACAGTGTACCTTTTTTTGAACTGTCAGTTGCCACGGGGACACCCACAGGTCAGGGCCCTGTACTGGACTGCTTTTAACAGTCAGTTATCTGTACTAGACAGAGCTGTCACCCACACCACGTTGAGTGCTTCCACAGCAGCTGGTAGCCCAGCTTGCGGTTGAGGCCGTGGAGCTGAGGTGATCTGGTGTTCTCCCATGGGGCCCCGGTGATCTATCGGCCGCAAAGCTGTGGGCTGTGCCCTACTATGAGCTGCTGTTAGAGAACCAGGCAGAGGGCTTAGCTCCGAAGGCCCAGGTGTGTGGGGTGGCCCATGCACCTGTGTGTGGCAGCGGATGCCGGAGGTTGGGTTCCAGAGCCTGCAAGAGTTCCTGTTTTGTGGGAGAATGTTCCAGTCCCCATTCAGTGTGAGTTTTTGATAGGCAAGTCAGAGCTGAGCCTGGGGGGCCCAGTCGATACACAGCACCGAGCAGTCGCTCCTCAGGTCTCCCCAGCTGCTCCAGCCTGCAGGGGTCCATTCGTGAGTTGCTAACCCACACTGCCACCCACAGGTTGGGACTGACCTTCGACAAGGCTTCAAAAGCAGAAAAATGGGTCAGGTCCCCTCCCCCCCACGCAAACCCCGCCACAGGCCACACTTGTGCTCATTGTCAAAGTCCATCATCCTTCTGCACGTCCACACGGGTTCACTCTAGTCCTCGGACAGAGAACCTTTGTTGACCAGAACAGTTTTCAAACGTGGTATTTGAAGACGTCTCTGTAAAAGCCCATGTTCCAGATCCCCTGTGGGTCTGTTACCGCTGTTGGCTTCGGGCTACATCTTCTCACCCCGCGCATGTGCCTCCTCCTCTGCCTGCTTTTGGACTCTGTCCCGAGTGACTGACTGGAGGTCTGGCATCCTCTCCCACTTCAAGTGCTTGCTTTGCTTTTTTTTTTTTTTCTGACATCACTGCCCTCTGGTGGTAGGTGTAGAAGGCCCAGCCTTGCTCCTGGAGAGCTGCTGCTGGATTTGAACCTCCAACCCAGCGGGCTGCAGTCCCGCGCACAACCACTACGCCACCGCCTCAGCCGGCAAGCGCTTGCTTTGCGTTCGTCAGGTGGTTGGGTCCCAGCAAGCCATCCTTCCCGCTCCCTCCCTCTCTAGGATGTAGATGACCGGGGCTGGGTGGCAAGTCTGGCAGGCTCTCGGACCACACCCACTCCTGGGATGGGTTCTGGCCGAATGGACAGCCAAGGGGAGCATCTTGACTCAGCTTCAACCTCTGCCCTAGAATCAGTCGTCAGAGCTCACTCTGACCTCCACAGCCACCCTGACAATGGCATGGTCTTGCCTCCAGGACTCGCCCCTCTCTGCGCTCTGCTCCCCTGCCCCTGACCACTCAGAGGGCTGACCCTCTGCCCACCACGGGTACACCTGTGCCCTCCTCCCTCGCTGCTGGGCTGCGTGGCTGAGGGCTCTCCTCCCAGAACCCATGTGGCCGGTAGTCCAGAGTCCCCGGTGCAGCCATATCTTGACACTGGGTCCCACGGTGTCCTGCCCCTCAGGTACCAGGCCTTCCGGGATGATGATGGGCACTACTCTCGCACCTACTGGAGCCTCCTGGCTATCCGCCTGGCCTTCGTCATCGTGTTTGAGGTACTGGGCAGCTGCTGGGCCTCTCCAGTGGCTCTCTCTGCCTTGGTGCTGTGGGAGGGGCGGGAGGCTGTGGTCAGCAAGAACCAAGGAAGAGGGTCTCAGCTCCTCAGCACACCCCCTCCGCGCGCCTGGGCAGTCAGTCTGGGCTGGGGTGTGACTGAACCCTGAGCCTGTGGATGGATGCTCTTGGGAGCCCCAGTCAGCAGCCCCTCCCTGCACACTAGTACTGGTCCCAGTCAGCCTGAGGCGCAGGGTGGGGAACCAGTCCGAGAGGCAGCTTCGGCCCAGCTCTCAGTCTCCTCTGCTTCCAGCATGTCGTGTTCTCTATTGGCCGGCTGCTGGACCTGCTTGTGCCCGACATCCCTGAAACGGTGGAGATCAAGGTCAAGCGTGAATACTATCTGGCCAAGCAGGCACTGGCCGAGAACGCGGTGAGGCCCTCAGCCCTGCGGGGCAGCTGCACTGAACCAAGACCCTGCTGGCTCGAGTGCAGAGCCTGACCACCCACCCCTCCTGCACACAGGCGCTCTCTGGGACACACGGGACCGAGGATGAGCCCCAGGCTCAGAGGCGAGTGCTGAGCCCACAAGTGTAGGGGCTAGCCTGGGCCACCCCTCTGGACTCTGGGGACCTGGCAGGGTCCCAGCTTTGGAGGAAGCGATGCAGTGTGCAGTCTCAGCATCCAGAGAGGCCCCAGTGACTGAATGCTGGCCTCACCTCCCAGGGCTGGCTTGGTGTCCGTCCCCCACCCCCAGCTTTGTGTGCCCACATCTGGCACGCCTGTTGGAACCAGTTGGTGGTTCTTCTCAGCAGCGGGCTCCCTGCAACACATGGGACAGCAGCCTAGCCCGGGCAAGGGGGCTTGGTGCGTCTCTTCCCCACCTGGCCCAGGGTTCTGTGCCACCCCCCACCCATCCTCAGGACTCACCCCTTCAGTCACCACCCAGGTAAAACCCTGCTCAATGCAGTGGGCCCAGGCCAGAGGTGGCTTGAAGCAGGCCCCCGACTGGCCTCTGCTTACCACCTGTGTGTACTCTGTTCCCTGTCCCTGGTGCCGAGCGGAATAAACATACTGCCCTCGAGTGTCTGCCTGCTTCCTTTGAGTGGATACTCAGCGGTGAAGCGGCCCCACCCTGGCAAGTCCATTCCCTAAGACAAAGCCTATGTGCGCCCCCAGCCCCCCCGCCCACCATGCCTTTCCCAAACTGTTTGGGAGAGCAGAAAGCCCAGCCTCTCCCTTGGCTGCAGACCTGGACTGTGCCCTTGGTGTGCCCCAAGGACTCCTGGCAGCGACACGAGTATGAAGCCCTGCACCCCCACCCCAGGAGCCCAGGCCAGGAGCGAGGCTTTGGGAAGGCAGACGCCCCACAGGCGTTCTCGGGACATGGCACTGGGGACTGGGGCAGGCCCCCACCCCTCTCTGGCAGGAGCCACCAGTTCCGCTCCCCAGAGTGGCCGGCTCACACTGATGAGGGGTGGTCGGCGGGACAGGCAGAAGCACACTCACCCCCACCTCCACCCCCACCCCAGGGACCAGTGTCCTGGGCACAAAGAGGCTTTGCACACGGAACGGTTTCAGGTTTTATTGGCGAATGTGTCAAGTCCCAGTGCCCTTGTCCCAGAGCTGTCCCTCGTCTGCAGTTAAGGCCGAGGGCTGGAGCCAGGGCATGGAAGACAGTCGGGCAGGGACAACTGCCCAGAGTCCCGCACAGTCGGGACTGTAGGGGGTGAGTGGCCGCAAAGCGGTGGGAACAAGGCGGTGTGGGCAAGAAGCGCCTCAGGAAGACATCTGGGCAGGGGTGGGGGAAATGAGCAGGTGAGGCTCTAGCCCTCGCAGGGGAGCCTGAGCCTGGAAAGAGGTCCTTCCTCACCTTGCCAGGGTCACTGGGTGATATCTGCCTGCCCAGCTGGCCAGGCTGAAGCATGTCTGGGGCTGCCAATCGGTAGACACTTAGGAGGGGTGTGCGGAAGCAGAAGTGACCATTCTCTGGGGGTAGAGGCCATTTCCAGGGGAGGGAAGCCCCACTGACTGCAGGAAGGGGGCGGCACCCCTGGAGCAGGCTCTGCAGATGGGCAGGCTGGCACTCACCAAGGCTCCCACCTGCAGACCTCCACCTGCCCTGCCCAGGAACAGGTGTCTTCTTGACTGGGGTCCCCTGCAGCCAGGCCAGGCCCCAGTGTAGAAGCCACACCTGACCCAAGACTACTCAACAGAAGGGGGAGGCGCTGGGGGTGGCACTGCCCTAGGCGAGCCTGACAGCTGGCTTTGAGGTAGAGAAGGCAGGTGTGTGCATGGTGCAAGGGGGGGTGGAGACAGACCAGCAGGAAAGAGAGGGAGTGTCAGGCTGGCCCTTGCCTGAGCCCCAGCTGACTGCGCTGCTGTGCAGGCAGGGCCCCTGCACTCCTGCGGGCCGGGAAAGGAAGAGGGCAAACGTTTTGGCTTTTAGAAAGTCGAGGAAATTTATTTCCTGAGGTCATGACACAGGAAGTGGACTCCCAGCCAGAGGCGGAGCTCTGGGAAGGAAGGTCAGAATGCTGACGGACATGCTGGGGCCGGGAAGCTCAGTCTGGTGGCGGTGGCGAAATGTTCAATGACCTTGTTTAGTGTTTGAAACCGTGGCGAGCCGTCCCAGAGTGGGGCCGGGCGGGTCCTGAGGGCAGGCCCCCGTGGGGGCCCAAGGCCGCCCAGGCTTCCTGCGAGACCTCGGGCGGGGAGGGGGGCGGCGACAGTGAGTGGCCCAGCTGCTGGCCGGTCAGGTGGGCAGACCGGGAGTGCTGGGGCTGCAGGGATATCTGTTTCCTCGGCATTACCGCTTGGGGCCCCACGGCAGGGTCTTGGGGGCCACCTGCGCCCCAAAGCTGGGGAACTCCTCCGAGCTGCTCACGTCCGGAGCCTGTGGGGACGGACCAGGGCCAGCTCAGTGGGACGACCCCCTCCCAGCCCCACCTGGCAGCCTCGTCCTGGGAACGCGCTCCCAGCCCACCTTCTCACTGCTGGAGGCCGTCCAGGGCGCATCCCGCACCACAAAACCCTTGGATGGGGGGGCCTTGGCCTCCTCGTGCGCCGGGGGCTTCATGTACACCTGCAGCGCCTCATTGTCGACCACGTCGGCCAGCTGTGGGCACAGGGTGGTCAGGCCACGCTGCCCCAAGAACTCTGCCCTGTGGGCGTGCTCAGGCCCCCTCGCCCCCAGTGGGGGAGGCACTCACGTATTCCTCCTCCAGGTTCAGGATATGGTCGATGGCCTCCTCCACGTTCTCTGGGAGGCCCGTCACGGTGACACAGTTGGGGTCTGGGGCCCCACTCTGAGGGAAGCGGATGTCCACCTAGAAGGCGAGTCAGTCAGCGAGGCCCGGGTGCTGGACGCACACCCTCAAGGCCA
>PVJH01035397.1:0-19720 GCA_004026705.1 Nesogale talazaci
TAAAGATGACTAGGGACAAAATGTGCAGCCGTGTTCACAAAGCCCTGTGTGGCGACAGGCCTTCTTGCAGAGAAAGGCAAGGGTCTGAGTAATCGCAGTCGGGGAGACAGGGGAAGCCCACGTGGAGTCAGGACCCCCGTCTGAAAAACACTGGTGGAAAAGCAAGATCCCAGTCCTGGAGAACCAGGTGCAGTACATCCTCACCCTTCACCCTGTGGACATGCCCCCCCGCTGAGAAGAGGGGGCTCTGCATAATGTGACCAGGCCGTCCAATTCACACCGCCAATCTTTTTGTTTTTGTTTTTGTTCTGCACAGGGAAGGCAGCTTGGGCTCAGATGCAAACACCCCAAGACAGGAGAGCCTCCTGGGCCACAATGATGGTGGACAAGACCAAGGTCCAGGGAGAGGGAGGAGGTGAATACTCAGGACCTGCTTTCTGCCTCATTCCAGGCTACCAAGTGAATCTTAGCTTGGTTCTTCCACAGATGTTCCCCATGCCCTCTCTATGCTTTTGTGGATCTCACGAGTGCACGGTCATGTCACCTGCACTTTCTGACAGTGAGGAACAGCCCCCCCCCCAGAAAAAGGATCCAGCTGACTGGTCCATTTGGAGGCCACAAGGGTCCTTCTGAACATAGCTCTCATGTCCCTGCATCCCAGCCTGCCCATGCGAGTTGTGTGACCATGTGCATGTGAGCCTCTCCTCTAACCTTGTCCTGGCTACCCGGACCCTGGCAACCTGGAACATTTGTCATCAGTGACCACAGCACAGCAGATAGGCTGGGACCTGACTCGGCAGGTGCCTATGGTGGGGAAGATGCTGCCTCCCTTGAAAGGGGCTTCCCTCAGGCTGCCCGTGAGACCCTCCCACACCTTCTCTGGAGATGTAAAGCCTCAGGACAAGCCTATAAGGGTGGCATTTATCCTGTTTATGTATTTGAACAGCTGAGGTCCTTGCAACCATGCAGTCAGGCAGGTGGCAAATCCTGGCTTCAGGAACTACCAGGGCTGAAAACAGGAAGGTCTCCATACCCATCTCGTTGTGACTCTTGGGCAATAAGTAGCTCCCATCTTCTGAAGGAGGGTCACAAAGAGTTCCTGATGGAGGCCCTGCTCAAGGTCCCAAAGCTAATGATCCACTAGGATCACCATCCAAACAGAATCCAGGCTTCACCAATCAGACAACACAAGTTCGAATACACAGATGTTCAAGGGGATCACACAGGGATAGGGTGTGGGCATACCCTCAACACCACCCTGGGGGCAAGAGAAAAGGAATACCACAGAGTGGGCTACAAAGCTATGGAGTACGGCATGGCTGACACATGCATTGAGGAGCTAGCAGCTAGATAGCATGGCAATGGTGACAAGGACACAGCCAAGGATGCTGGCCAGGGGGCAGCAGGTGGAGTTCCCAGGGACAGCTCTCTGCCTTATTGCAGGACACCTAGTGAAACCTAGCTTCCTTGTTTAATAGAACTTCCCATGCCACCCTCCCCTCTCCCCTGCTTTAGGGGGATATCAGAAGTGCAATCCCTCGGTGTGCAGACAGTTGGGAATCACAACTCCCTCCTCCCCACACTCCTAGCCCTCCCTGTGGGATGAAGACAGGACTTTTCCACTATTGCATACTTCAAAATACTAAGCAACCTATTTACCAGCATTAGAAGCTGACTAAGCTAGTTGTTCCCCCTGAAGCTCCCAGTTATCTGAGGCCTTGGTTTCACTTATGATAGAGATGACTCCCCTGTTGTTAGGCTGATGGTTCATTTCCTTGGAGGCCTGTGGACTGGATTCAAGGGCCATTGTCAATGACTCCTAACAAGACAGACCTGTTCATCTACCCCCAGGAGCCTGAGGTCTCCCCTTATCACATCCTTCTCACCTTAGTTACGTAGGCTTCCCTAAGCCATTATCACCATATAGCCCTTGCTACAAGCTCCTCTTGTGACATGTCCTAACAAGTGACCATAAGGTTCATGGGTCCCCCATAAGGTTATTTAAATGGGGAAAATTAATGTTCACTCTCACTGCTGACTCTTGCTCCTGCATTGCTCCTGCCTCTGCCTGCCTTTCCTGCCTCTGAGTGCCGGACACTCTCGGCTCCTCTCCCTCATCATGTAATCCCTTCCTCCCCTCTCTCTCTCCACGTGGACCATCAAGCGGGACAGAGGTGAGCATGCTATCATGATGTGATATATGTCTAACTCTTATTATTTCTCTCTCTGTCATGATCTCTGTATCCTCATTATAAGAAATAATAATTATCACTGCACAACTGCCTATTGAACCCACGATGTGTGTATCAGAAACTGGCCACTTCTGATACCTCCCAGTGAGGGTTCCTGCTGAGTGGTCAATATCAGGTCCATGAGGCCATTTCTAGAACCATCCCATGTCCTTGCATCCAAGCCTGACTACACAGGTCACAACGGCCCCATGCATGTTAGTCGCGCCTCCTTCCTGGATGAGCTACCTGGATCCTGGCAACCCCGCGGCCTTTGTTATCAGTGACACCATCCCAATCGCGGCCTTTGTTATCAGTGACACCATCCCAATCAAGCAGTCTTAGCTGACGGGGGCCTGAGGTTGCCTCACTTTCACTGGGATTCCCTCAGATTCTGTCTGCTCATCTCCATCCTCAACCTTTCGGGGGACCTGAATGCTCTGGACCATCCTATGCAGATATTGGTCCTATCTAGGGATTTGAAAGGCTGTCACCACCATCAACACGCAGTCACGAAGGAGTTTGTGCCCAACTCAAACCCCCAGCCAAAGATAACCTTGGCTTTAAGGTTCAAGGATTTCCCCGGAAACTCTGGAGCTCAGCCACCCCCCAAACTTTCCAGGAGGCCCCAGTTACAGGACCATGGAGGTGTGTTTATCTTCATGGTGAGTCAAGGAGGTGGATACATGCCATCACAGGCCGGCCAGCAAGAGGAGCAACAGGGAACAAGCTTCAAACTAATGGCCAGTGACACTGTGGGTGCACACAGAGGGCTCAGGAACTTGTTATTAAAGGGGGGCAGTAGAGAGAATGGTGGTGAGGACATGGAGCAAGGTGAGAGGGGTAGTCTCCAAGCATGGTCAACCGAAGAGCCACAAGGTCCCTTCCAAACATGGCTTTCCTGTCCCTGTAAGCCAGCCTGTCTCATCCTAGTCACAATTGGTATGTGCTTGCTAGCCTCCTTTCCCATTGACTATGCTCCCTGGTTCCTAGACACCCATGCTTTTGACATCCGTGAGACCATAACAGGAGCAGATGGGACCCAGAACCCAGATGCAGCTGCTGCCTAACTCTACATGGGCTTCCCTCAGACAAAAGACCCTTCCTTCGCCTTCTCTAGAGACCCAAGCACTCAGGACCAGCCTATGGGGGAGATTCAACATCTGCATCTCCTGTCTCCATGGCTGAAGGGCTGAGGTCATTGTGATCACTCATCCCTGGAGGACAGAGAACCTGGTTCCTATTGAAGTCTTCGGACGTGTATCAGCCAACGTGGGCTTTCCCACCTGTACTCTGATTTTTGAGAATGGCCACAGAGTGTTCCTGATCCAGGAACCCAGCTGAAGATCCTCTACACCTATGATAGATTTTGTCATTTAGCCAGAGACCTAGAAGTTCACGCCCCCAGAAAGGTTGAAGGAGACCCTACTCATGGGACACTGAACCTTGGTGGCAAATCAGGTGGACCACGAGGGTGGCTGACCGTCACGACTACCCAGGCAGGGAGAGAAGGAACAGGCTACACACCAATGGACAGAGTCATCTCTGGAATACACACAAGCTGCATGAGCAAGTAGACATGAGGGTAGAGGATGGGGGCAAAGGCATGGTGCAAGGGGAACGTGGGCATTCCCCCAGTGAGGACTCTTACTATCTTATCTACTTGGGGGCAAGCAGGGTCCTTCCAAACATGGATCCCATGTTCCTGCAACCCCAACAAGTCTCACACAGATCACGATTGTGTGTCTGGGATTCTCATCTATCTGGACTCACTGAAGAGAACTTTAGTCTCAGAGTCTTTGCCGTCAGTATCCCTGTCACGGTGAAGCAGGTGCTGGCACTGGGACATTTAGTGCTTCACTTTAATAGGTTTCCCTTAGAGGCTGCCTACTCAGGCCCTTGCCACTCCTTCCCAGGGAACCTGAACACTCAGGACAAACCTCTACAGAGACAAGAGTCCTGTCTGCAGGTTTGAAGAGCTGTCATCACTAGCAACATGCTTCCACATGAGACGGAGCCTGGCTTCCAGAGTTCCCTCAGGTCTGAGGATGGAGGATGCTCAACTAAATCTTTAGGTGAATGTCAAGTAGCCCATCTCTCCCCGTCTGCACTTTCTAACAATGCTGACAGAATTTGGGATGGCAATCTCATTCCAGACTCCAAGCCTGTGATCAACTAAGATCATCTTCCAAAGAAAACCCTGCATGTTTTCCTGGCCTTTGACTGATTCTGAAGCTCAAGCAGCCCAGAGAGGCTGAAGGAGGCCCTAGCATGACAGACAGGCCAAATAGAATGAAAACCGCTGGGAGGTTGCTTGAAGTATGTGAAGCCAGTCAAACTCAGCCATTTCCATCCAAAGCTTATCAGGGACAGGAGCAACCATAGGACCTATCAACCGCAGTTGAGACCAGAGCAAGTGAAGTTCACCCAGAAATCACATCACCCTCCACCATCCGTCTAGGGAAGCATAAATCAAAGACACCAGGAAGTCACAGAACCTCTGACCACCTGTAGAAAAGATACAGTAGGGACACAGAGATGCCACCAAACTTTCCACCCTTTGTATAGACAAAGATACAGCAATGGCACCAAAAATGTCAATCTTCTACCATCTGTAAAGAGAAGGGTCAGTCAAGTGCACCAGGAGGTCACATACCTCCCAGCAGCTGCAAAGGGACTAATGGAATACCATCACACCACAGAACTTTCTGACAGCTGTGAAGAAA
This sequence comes from Nesogale talazaci, assembly GCA_004026705.1. Classification (NCBI taxonomy): domain Eukaryota; kingdom Metazoa; phylum Chordata; class Mammalia; order Afrosoricida; family Tenrecidae; genus Nesogale; species Nesogale talazaci. The sequence continues at coordinate 4,955 of PVJH01035397.1, forward strand.
TGGATAAGGTGGCCCTTGTAACTAGGGTTCCCATACACAGTTATAGTTACGGTCCTGCCACCACACACACACACACACACACACACACACACACACACACGCACACTCATGGACCCACCAGAAGGAATATGTCACCAGGGAGACACAGATCTACCACAAAGATTCTTACCGAGCACACACACACACATACTCACCAAAACTGCCACCAACAACACACATGCATACACACACATTACTGGGAGGATTGTTAAACACACCAGGACACACACAGATGTACATATACCCAGAGGTCAGTGAACACCTAGGTATACACACATGTACCTGCCAAGAGGATTAACAGCAGCCACACCTATATCTACAAAAGGAAAGTTTCCAGCACACACACACAGAAGATTGTCACAAACACATGCAGGTAGGCTACAGAAACAGTCTCAATACACACCGGGAGGACTGCCACCAATCAAGCATGCACACACACACACACACACACAAAGCACACATACCCGTGAGGGGGACTGCCATCCTTTCCACACACACACAAACACACACATGCAAACACACACACGCAAGAAGGATCGCCAATAACCACAATCACATATACATGTACATGTGTACATTCATAATATCCACCAGCTTCCTCCCCCACCTCTCTACACATGTACCCATAAGGAAGACTACCACCTGCCCCCATACACACTCATACACATACACCCACGAATCACACATGTACACATACATATGTACACACTTATCCACCAGTTGGACTGCCACCAGCAACCCCTACACCTGCTACCACACACACAGACAGACACATGTGCTCATCAGGACAATGGTATCAGCCACAGAAATATGTATGCACACACAGATACACATTTGCCCACCAAGGGGTCTGCCACCCACCACAGACACTCATATACATGTACACATATCTACCAGGTGAACTGCCACCAGAGAGTCACACACACAAACATGCACATGCTCATTCCTACCTGTCAAGAAGCCTACCACCAGCCCCCATCCACCCACATGCAGATACACACATACTCATAGGGAAAGTTCCCCCATACCTCACCCACCAACACACACACACACACACACACACTCACACTCACACACGCACACATGCATATAAAGAGACACATGTCCCAACAGAATAGCCACCAACTGCCCACACTCATGTACCCACAATGAAGACTGCCTCTTGCCCCCCATATGCACACATAAACACACATACCCATGCTGACACACATACCCACTGGTGGTGGCAGTCCTCTTGGTGAGCGAGTGAGAAAGACAGAGAGAGAGAGAGAGAATGCATGTGTGTATGTTGACAGAACCCTTGGTGTACAAGTGTGTAGTGTTAATCTACTTGGTGATTATGTGTGTATTTGTGTAGCTGCTGACTGTCCTGGTAGATACATACACACAATATTTGGTGGAGGTCAATCCTCCTTGTAGATATGAGAGAGTGTGAGTGTGTGTTTCTGTGACTAATGGAAGTTCTGGTAAGAGTTTGACTTGTATGTAAATGCATGTGTGGTGACAATAGTCCTGGTGGGTATGTATGTATACGTGTGTGTGCATATGCTGGCAGTTTCCTGACAAAGGTGTGTGTGTGTGTGTGTGTGTGTGTGTATGTGTGGGTATCTGTATGTCTATATTGGCAGTTCTGGTGAGTACATTTGTGCATGTGGATGTGTCTAGTACCATTTGGTAGCTTTGTGTGTGTTGTGTGTATGTTGTAGCAATGTATGGTGTATGTATGACTGGTTAAAGTCCTGGTGAGTACATGTGGGAGAGGGGGGATAAGAACTGATGCACTCCTCTTGGCAGGTCCTTATGTGCTCCTGTGTCCCTATGTGTGTGCATGTGTCTTCCCACTTGCAGCCCTCAAGAGTCAAGTGTGTACGTGTGTGTCTCGTAATGATCTTTCGTGTGTGTGTGTGTGTGCATTGTGTTGGTGAGTAATTGCCTGGTGGAAGTCCTTCTGGTGGATACAAGCGTACGTATGCATTTATGTGGCTGGTGGCAGGGCTATAAAAATAGACGCCCCATGGGTCATCCTGGTTCCACCCAGCTACCTGCTGGAACCTTTTGTGACTTCTGGGTATACTTATTGTTGATAGCTGGGTGGGTGGGCCCTCATTTGCCTCTAAAGGGCTGCATCGCTAGGAGGTATTTAATTTAGAACAAAACTAAACGAGGAGGAATTTGAGGTGTATATGCCACCACATGTGCTTTCCTCCACCGTTCTAAGCATTCACCATTCAGCACATTCACTATTACCTATGTCAGCCTTATGGGGCTACTTCCACACACTCAGTTCAAGGTACCATATATGCTTGAGTATAAGCCAACCTGAGTACCAACCCAGGCTCCTAATTTTAACACAAAACTGCGTTAAAAAATGTGCTGAAAAACTTGGCTGATACATGAGTATGTAGGGAATCTCCCCTCACCCACTAAGCACGGAGATACAGGCTTGATGGCAGACTCCACTTTGTCCACTGCCAGCCCATATGTTTTCCTCTCTACTGCCACTGCTGCCTGCCATGAGAGGACTAACATGCTGAGCAGCAGAACAAAGGCAGCATTAGAAGGGAATGGAGATATCCCTGTGACCAGCCAGCAGGAAACAGAAATGAGTCTTAAGGAAAGTGACTTCCAAAAGTCATCACCAGGAAGAGAGGACTTCCCAGGCACTGACTGGCAGGAAGATACTCCAGCAGGCAGATGGAAGCAGGTCAGCCCTTTGACCACTTCTACGCACTGTCCACCACATTGTCTGTTAACGCCATTTCTACACGATTGGTGTAATGTGCTTTTCAAGCACTCTTTGTATAATTCAATTAGGTAAAATTTTCATACAACAGATTGAATAGAGGCTACTGCTAAATCTTGAGACATAAAAAGGGGGAATTGTTTATTCACTAAACAGGATAAAAGTCTTCCAGATGATTGATCCATTTACTTGTAGTTTTACAAATTTCTGGTCTTTGAAGACAACATTTGATGAGGGTATTTCCATATTGATAATGTTTCAAGGTAAAAAAGTCATAAAACTCTAGGGTGGAAAGTATCCGATACTGGTCAGTTAGCATCCATGTAGCTACATGTGAGCAAATAAGTACACACACACACACACACACACACATGCGTTCGCACAGTGACTCTCCTCTCTGTTCCACTTTAAATTTGTTAAATAGCAAGCATTAGTTGTACAACCTGATGTTTCTTCATACAAAAAGATAAGCATTCCTGAGGGGGATTCTTCAGCTTTTTTGAGACTGCCTCTCTGTCTAGACGCTGGTGAGAGTGTGCTTCTGAGGGGAAACTGGGCAGGGGGAGCTCAACTGCTTTGTGCCTTTCACATTGGGTTCTGATTGCATGCTGCCAGACGCTTGATTTCTCTGTAAAGTCTCTTCTTCCATTGGTGAGACCTTCGCCTACCTGCCTGGGACAGAGGAAATGGTCTGTCCCGCCCTTAAATGCAGTATTCACTGCAGCTGCTCCCCATGAACTCTGCTCCTTTCTATGACACAGTTTGAAGTTCAGGCACAGGAGAGAGGGAAGTTATGGATTAACACAGCAACCCTCAACAATAATGGGCACTTACATGTTCTAACCTGTCACTGGTTCAAGGAATAGAACACAGGATGTCTTACTGGGACCCACACGCTATCCTTGACATAGCTCTCACGTGTCCCCTCCTTTGAGTCTTGAGGTGGGAAGGGAATCTTGGTTTCCTTTCTGGACACATCAGTTAAGCCAGCGAACACATGACACGTTGTATGCAATTTTCAAGTGGACACGTTGCCAGTAGAGACCTGTCCCTGGATGAGGACATCATGTTTGGTGAAAGAGAGGGAAAGTGAAAGAAAGGAAGGCCCTTAAGGAGACAGACTGCTACTATGTCTGTAGCAGTGACTCCAAGCACAGGAACAATTGTGAGAATGATGCAGAACTGGACAGCGCTTTGTTCTGTTGTACCTAAGGCCTCTATGGGTTGGAACTGACTTGATGGGGTCAAACAAGAACACTTTTCAAGGTCCGTTGGTGACATGAATGATTTGTGCTTCACTACCAATGTCAACCCACCTAGTGGTTTGAAAGAAGTCCACCATAAAGGCTGGCGATCATCTTTCATAAATACTACAACCAAGAAAACTTCATAGAACTACTCTCCTCTGAAACACACTTGTTCTCCTTGAGTCAAAATCTGCTTGATGATAATGGGTCTTCACACTCAGGTAAAGGCACACCTTCCTAACCCACTGTGCAGATTACACAACTTGCTGGGCCACACCTTCCTCAGCTACACAGTTGAGATGACAGCATGACTCATTTCCTTCCTTGGGAGTTCTTGGGGAAATTATAAGGATGCACAATGACCCTATAGACCGGTGTAGAAGTGCTCCTTGTCTTTTTCTGAGCTGTATCTAGATTGGTTGTGTTTTGTTTTGTTTTCTTTACATTTTATGTTGCTTGAATGGTGAAATGGCGAGGTGAGGTTAACCATCCTCTGCAGACATTCATCTCCCAGTTTGGCAGCTGTTTCCTTTGTCATTTCATCCATAGCTCCTCTTGTTTTTCGTGGAAAGCCAAAATTCACCTCAGTGGGCAGGTTTCCCTTTCATGTGAATGTTGTGTATGTCCAGTCTTTTTTTCTCTCCAAGTGATGGCCTTTAAACAAGTGAGACAGGACCTCTGTGTGCCAAGAGTTCTTGCTCAGTTCTGCATTGATTGGTGAAGGTGTTCATAGCACTAGCCTATAATTAATCACATAATCTCTAAGGTCAGCTTTTCCATTATCTTTAGCTCCATCACTAATGAGTATAAAGCTAGGGAAGAAGGAATGAAAGGATGAACTAATATGCCCTTGAAGGTACTTATACTCCTGAGAGACCAGCAATAGCTACACAAGTGTGCAAAGAGTCTATCAGGTGGGATAGTTCAGAGGCCCAGAGTACTGTCATGGAAAGGGTATTGGCCTCTAACTCATGAATGTTGGGATCAAGCCACTTAGCTTTCACTAACAGCTTCACTGACCACAGAAGGTCACCAGCATTTATTGATTGCTTAGCCTGCCAGAAGCCTGTGTATACTATTTTACTTGATCCCTTTAACATCCCTATGAGGGAAACATTATTCTCTCCCAATTTATAAAGGACAAAAATGAAATTCAGTCTAGTGGATTAACCAACTTAAGCAAGTGCACATGCTGGTGTGTTGCAAATATGGCTTGCAGACCACCATCTTTCACTATGTTCTGCTGTCTAGAAGAGATCATGCTTTTCATCTGCAAGATGAGAGTCTGGCTCTTCATGATAACTTATGGACACTTAGAGGAATCTCATCTTCCCCAGTTCAAACTTACTAGCTCTTTTTGTGCTAATAAACACAGCAAAACTCACTTCCAGCTCCTTAATTCTGATCGCTACCCCATAAGGTCAGATTAGGACTGCTCCCTCAAGTTTTAAGAGTCTGGTGGATTTGAACTGCTTACCTTGCACCACCCCTTACACCACCAGGACTCCTATGTGTGCTGACAATATAGCAGTAAATAACTGGTTTCTTCAGAACCTCTTCCTTCCCTTTGAAAACAGCACTTTCTTTTCTGGAAATTTCTGCATTCTAGCCAATGGGTATTGTCTTCTTCTTTCAAATTCTATGTCCCTTATCCCATTTGACTGATCCAGAGGTGGGCATTAAGTTCAAGCCAGCCAATCACAATGCCTCAAACCCTCCCCTCAGTCTCTCCTCAGTTGAGTGGCCCAACAGTGATGCAAGTAAAAGAAGAAAAGTTGGAAAATGGAATAAATTCCACAGTGGTCAGAGTAAGATATGAGAAAAATAATAATGTATAAATTATCAAGAGTTCATAGTGGGGGGGTGATACGCTGACACCAAGGGTTCAAATAGAAAGAAAATGTTTTGAAAATGATGTTGGCAACTTATGTACACATGTGCTTGACACAGCGGATGGATGGTCGGATGGAGGGATGGATGAATGGATGGATGGATTTTGATAAAAGTGGTAAGAGCCTCCAATAAAATGATTAAAAAAATAAAATAAAATGTTTCTCTACAATCACCCTTCTCTTCTTGATTTTAGAAAAAGGGCAATGGAAGAAACAATGTAAAATGCAGAACCCATTGGTTGCCTTGCCCATGTCTTGTGAGAAAAGCAGTTGCGGACTGAAACATCCTGGCACTGAGGTCAGAGCCCAAGGAGAAAGGAGGCTCCGTGGTCCTCCCTCCTCACTTCTGGCCTCATTGAGGATCAGCAGAGCTCTCGGTGTAGAGCTTGGGACACGCTCCCTTGGTGTCATCCTAAATTTAGTTACAGGAACTTGGTGGTGTTGTAGTTATGGGTTGGGTTGCTCACTGCAAAGTCACCATGAGTCAGAATTGACTCGATGACAGTGAGGGTTTTTTGGGGGTTTTTTTGGCAGGAGGCAAAGGTCGGGGGAGGGAGGGCCCTGTAAGTCAGGTGTGTTTCAGGTATGTTTTTGTCCACTTTCAACCAGGTTGGTTGTTCAAACCCACCTATCACTTCTCAGGAGAAAGATGAGCCTATCTGTTCCTTTACAGAAGCATCACCTTGGAAACCCTGGACAGGTTGCTATGAGGCAGAATGCACTTGAAAGCAGTGGGCTTGGATATTTGTAATTAAAAGAGCCCAGTGCAATTATTACCCATCTTGTGACTTGTGTGTGTGTGTGTGTGTGTGTGTGTATGTAAGGAGACCTGGGAGCACCATGAAAAAGCACTTGGCTACTAACCAAAAGGTTGGCAGGGCAAGCTCATCAACAACCGTGCGGAAGAAGTGTCCTAGAAGTCTGCTCCATAAAGAGCACAGCCTAGGAAAGCTGGTGAAGTGACTCTCCGATGTTACCCACATATGGTCACTACAAACCTGCAATAGATACTGAGACAGATGGCAGTGAGTAAATGACACACATAGATATGGAGAGACAATTCATTTCCCTCAGGAGGGAATTCTTTTTTTTTTTTTTTTTTTTTGTGGGCATCACTGCCTCTGGTGGTCGTGGGCGCTACCCAGCCGCTGCTGGATTTGAACCACCAAGCCCGCAGGCCGCAGTTCCGCACTCTACCACTTACGCCACCGGGGCTCAGCCCTTAGGAGGGAATTCTTTATGCACTTATAGATGTCTTTCCCCACCAACACCCTACTTTATTTGAAACATTGAGTGAATAAATAGCTCCAGAATGACCAGGTCTTCTTGCCCATTACTCTACACTGAATTGAGCACCTGCTGTCTAGCAGCACTGGACCTCCCCTATGGCACAGCTGCACTTCAGGAGAGAAAATAGCCTGCCCCAGGGGAAGGAGAACCGTTTACTATCCCAGGTTCACATATTCATCAGAGCACCCTGGATTGGGAAACCGTAGCCTCTGTTCCCCATACTAAGACTAGAACTGGAAAGAAACTTCGAGAAAATCGACGATAAGCACACAAGATGAACTTTGGTGGCATAAGCACCTGCGATCCCTTCTCAACTGCATGTTGCTTAGCTGTGGGCCCTTGGTTGGTTGTCTAATATCCATTTGCTACAGGAAGGGCTCCTTCTGTCAGGTGATAGTTTTGTGGGCATGCCCCTGTCCAGGAGCTCTCTTTCAGTACTGGAGTCATAGGTTTGCCCTTATATTTCCACATAGCACATATCCGCAAGCCCTCCTTATATCTACTCACACAGTTGTTAGGGCGAGAGAGTTGTGCACAGGGCCCCGTGAACACAAGCCAAACAAAGGGACTCTATGAGGACAGAACTTCTAGCTGGGCACTTAAGCCAGGAAAATAAGCAGTCAGAGACAAAGCTAAAGATGTCAGCAGGGATGGAACAAGGTTGAGTAATTAAAAGCCCCAGCGAGGCTTCTATAATAAGGGGAAAGGTGAATCATGGCTTGGTGAGCAGAAGGTATCCTGGGGCTGCTTTCAAATTAGGAGAACAAACACACAACTCCCTGGGGAACTCTTAATGATCTAGGGAGTCAGGTCTCCCTGGCGGAGTCTTCTGTGCATGAATGGAAGCCGCAATTGCTGACTGGGCACAATCTTTTCATAAAGGAGAATAAGGGCTTGCACATGGGCCTAAGCAGTTTCAGCTTGATGAATCGCTTTCTGTAGATTTTAATTCCCTCAAATGCTCTAAAAAGTCCACAGGTGAGAAGTAACTGAAAAGGAAATGAAGGCAAACACGTTAGCTGAATTGCGTAATTCCTAGAAGTCAAGAGGACAAAGTTAGGCAAAGAACTCAGGCCATCCATGATCAGCCTTTCCATCCACTATAGCTGTCCCCATTGCCTGATGCTACCAGATTCAAAGGCACCATGGGCTGTTTAACTTTTGTCCTTTGTCCTCTTAAAGGAGATCTACAATGATAAGTTCAAATGCCTACATAGAGAGCAAAGAAACTGGAATGCTATAAAGGAATAAACATCACACTGGACCCACACATCTTCTCCTGGGAAAGCGGGAGATGATGATACCTAAAAGTGTCACGCTGTGACACCAAATCTGCCACAAAAGAACAAATACTGTGTGATAAATGGGGTGATATAGAACAAGCAAATGTGCGCAAACCAAAAGTTATTAGTGATTCCCAGATTGCCAAGGATCTCTTTTCTTTCTTTTTAATATATATATACACATACATATGTATATATAAATATACATATATGTTAATCGACATCCATGCAAGCAGCAGTCAGGAAATCAAATAACATATTGCATTGGGCAAATCTGTTGCAAGAGCTCAACTTCAGAGTAAAGTGTGTCCGATCCAAGTCGAGGTATTTTTCAGTTGCCACATCTGCAGGCCAAAGCTGGATAATAAATCAGGAAGACATAAGAAGAATCGATGAGTTTGAATTAGGGTATCGGACAAGAAAGTGAAATAGATCATAAACTACCTGGAGTATGAACAATTCTATCTTGAAAGACCTGCAGCCAGAACACGCTTTGGAAGCAAGAGTGGTGGGGCTTCTTTATATGTACTGAACACATATTACCAGCGAAGGACATTCTGCTTGGGAATGAAAACCATGAGCATGGATGAAACACACCAATGAGAAAGAGGCAGACCCTCAACAAGATGGATTGGCACAGTGATTGCCAAAACAATCAAACACACAAAATTAATAAAAAAAATATTTTTCTAAGGTGCATGCGGTCACTGTGGACTTGAATCCACTCAACAGCATGTACTACAAGCACAAGAGTGGGGCTTAGGAAACACCAAGGTCAATTTTTCTTGTCAGATACCATCTAGTGCTGACCGAAAGAGGTTTCACATACAACAGGACAAAGAACTGCCTGATGTTGCACCATCATTCAAGCCCATTGTTGCAGTCACTGTGTCAATCCATCTTGTCTAGGGTCTTGCCCCTATGTTTTACCAAGCATGATGCCCTACTCCAGGAACTGGTCCCTCCTGACAACCTGTCCATCATCCTTGTCTCCACAGAGCATTCTGGCTGTACTTCTTCCAATACAGATTTATCCGTTCTTTTCACGATCAATATTCTTCACCAGCACCATGATTTGAATGCATGCATCCATTTCTTTCAGTCTTCCTTGTGCAATGTCTGACTTCATATGCAATATGAAGTGATTGGAAAGATCATGGCTTGGGTCAGATGCACTTAGTTCTCAAAGTAACAGCGTTTCATATCCACACTTAAAGAGGTCCTGTGCAGCATATTTACCCAATACAATCCATAATCTGATCTCTTTACTGCCCCTTCTATGAGCATTTATGTAGCTCGATCCACGCAAGACAAAGTCCTTCACCACATCAGCCTTTCCTACATTTTTTTATGATGTTACCTCTTGGTCCAGTTGTGGGGATTCTGGGTATTTTTATGGATTGAGTTTCTATCCATTCTGAAAGCTGCAGTCCTTGATCTTCATCACGTAATGCTTCAAGTCAGCCTCACTTTCAACAAGAGAGTCATCTTGTGTCATCTGAGTGCATCAAATTGTACTAAGCCTTCGTCCAATTGTGATGTTTCATTTTTCTTTATATAACCCAACTTCTCTATTTGCTCAGTATACACTTTTCATATATATGGTGAGAAAATAAACCCTTTACTGATTTAAACCATGCAGCATTCCCTCGTTCTATTTGCATACTTGCCTCTTGATCTCCATGCATGCAAGTTCTGCATGAGCACAAATGAGTGTTCCGGAATTCTCATTCTCCTCCATGCTATCCATAGTTCATCATGGTCCATATAGTCTAAAACCTAGTGTAGTCAATAAGACACGAGCCATCATCTTTCTTCTATGCACTGCTTTCATTTGACTTCCATCTAGCATCAGCAATGATAACCCTCATTCCACATCTTCTAAACCTGGCCTAAATCTCTGGGACTTCCCTTGCCAATGGACTGCTGCAACCATTGTTGGGTGGTGATCATTAGCAAAATATTACTTGCCTGTGATATGCACAAGATTGTTTCTATAATTTGAGCATTCTCTTAGGTCACCCCCCTGTGGAATGGGTATGAATGGGTATGAATTGGAATGGGTACAAGTATGAATCTCAGGTGACCAAATTGCTGTCTGCCAAATTGGTTGGCATAGTTGACTGTGGGCTTCCAGTGCTTCCTCGGCTTGTTGCAACATTTCAATTGTTAATCCACAAATTCCTGGATCCTTGTTTTTGGCTAGTTCTTTCAGTGCTGCTTGAATATCTTACTTCAGCACTACAGACTCTTTCTCATATTCTACCCCTTTAAATGATTGAATGTCTACTCCTTTTTGGCAAAGTGACTGTGCAAGTTTTCCATCTTCTTTGGATGCTTCCTGCATCAATCACTATCTTGTTCATAGAATTTTTCAACGTTACAACTGGAGGCTTGAATTTTTCTCTTGAGTTCTTTAAGTTTTGAAATTTGTTCTTCTTTTTTGATTTCCTAACTCCAGGTCTTTGCAGATTTCATAAAAATATCTGACTTTGTCTTCCCATGCTGCTCTTTAAATTTTTCTGTTCAGTTCTATGGCTTTGTGTTAGTCTGGATAGGCTAGAGGAACAAATTTCAGAGACATGCATATAGGTATAAGGAAAGGGTTTATATACAAAAGAAATGTGACACTAAGAAGGCATTCCAATCTAGTCCAGTGCAAAGTCATAAGTCCAATATTAACCCATATGCCCGAAGTCAGTCTATAAAGTCTCCTTCCGACTCAGGAAGTCACAGGTCAGTGGGTGCAGAATTCTGGCACTGGCAGGGGTCTCCCCATGGCTCCTTGCTTCCAGGGCTCAGGCCCATCAACAGCATGCCACTCCAGCTTCAGAGGTCTGTCTTCATCAGGGCTAAGCTGTGTGGTCTCTCCGCCGGCTACTCCAGACTCCCAGTCACTGCCATTCTGTGTTGCCTGTGGTTAATCATCTCTCAAACTAACTTCCAACAACTGGGGAAGATAGCTTCTCATCTTCATGAGGGAAATATCGCGAGATTTCCCTGGAGTCTCAGGTGAAAGCCATGCCCACACAGAGGCCTCATCAGCTACTCAATGGCTTTCTCATTTTTAACAGGCCAGAATCCACCCCTACATTTCAATTATAAAATTAACATAAGCACATGACTGCCACAGGCTTCATAATTTCTCCCATTTGCCTTAGCAACTCTATGATTTAGAGGAAATTTTAGAGTCTTTCCTGGCACCCACTTTGGTCTTTTCTTTTTGTCCCGTCCTTTTAATAACTTTTGCTTTCTCTATGAATCATGTTCTTAACGTCCTCCTACAGATCATCAAGCATTGTGTCATTAGTGTTCAATGTGTCAAACACGTTCTTGAGACGTTCTCAAAATTCATATTGGATATACTCAAGGTCATAATCTGGGTCTCATGGACTTGCTTTAATTTTCTTCAGCTTCAACTTAAACGTACATAGGAACAATTGGGTTTTGTTTCACAGAGAGAACCTGACCTGGTGTTAGTAGTTAATATGCAGCATCCTCATTGTGTCTTCCCAAAGATGTAGTCAATTTGATTTTTGTATAATCCATTTGAAGAAATTCATGTGAATAGTAGCCTTTTGTATTGTTGAAAAAAAAGACATTTGCTATGAAGACGCCTTTGGTGTTGTAAAATTCTGTCATGTGATATTCAGCTTTGTGTCTATCACCAAGTTGTTATTTTCCAACTACTGTTTCTTCCTTTATGTTTTCAACTTCTGCATTATAATTGCTGATAATTATCAATGCAGATTGTTTATATGCTTATTCAAATCCTGACTAAAGAAGTTGTTATAATTTTTCAATATCTATATCACTAGATATAGTTCTTGATGTATAAATTTGAATATCAGTTGTGTTGGCTGAATTTTCTTGAAGTTGGATTTATATTATTCTATCACATACAGTATTGTGATTTAAAGTGGATCTTTAAATATCTTCAGACAATGTATGAGACTACATTACTCTTGAATTTGTCATTTCGAGTAGATATGATTTTCTGACCATATGATTTTCTGACTTGAAATGGTCAATTTAAGTCCATTTATAAGTATAGACACCAAGAATATCAATATTTACATGTTTCATTTCATTTTTGATGATTTCCCATTTTTGCAGATTCACAATTCTTACATTACCAGTTATAGTCATTATATTTTTGCAGCTCTTTTTAAAAACTGGGTTGTGCCCCACAAGCAAATGAAGATCCAGATAGCTTTACTCTATCCAGATCATTATAGAAGAGTCGACTTTGAGAAAGAAGCTCATCCCCAGCCATAATTGAGAGCTTTCTAACTTGAGACACATCTCCTGAGCTTATTTCTGACTGTGTTCTGCATATGCTCATGAAGTTTTCAATATTCAATAATGTCTCAATCTATTCATAAGGTTTGCCATATCTAAGTCTTCCAATGTAGACAGGCTGTTCCTTCATTCTCTATTCCTTTTTAAAATTTTAATCTTTTATTGGGGCTCATATATTGCTTATCACAATCTCTCTCTCCATATATATATATATATATATATATATATATTACATTTTTCTTGAATTTGTCAAAACCATATGATTTTCTGACTTGAAATGGTCAATTTAAGTCCATTTATAAGTATGGACACCTAGAATATCAATCCCAGCACCTTCGCATGCCTGCTGCTGTCATCATTCTCCAAACATCTGCTTTTCCACTTGAGACTTGACATCAACATTTCATCTCTTCCCCTCCCTCCCCAATCCCTCCTCTCCCATCAAACCACAATTGTGGCAGTCATGTGCTTATGTTAATTTTATGATTGAAATGTAGGGGTGGAGTCTAGCCTGTTAATCTGGAGATAGTCATTGAGTAGCCAATGAGGCCTCTATGTGGGCATGGCTTTCTCCTGAGACTTCTGGGAAATGTCGCGATATTTCCCTCATGAAGATGAGGAGCTATCTTCCCTAGTTGTTGGGAGTTAGTCTCACAGACAATTAATCACGGACAAGACAACCTGGCAGCGTTCGAGAAGCTGGAGGAGCCGGCAGAGAGATCACACAGCTTTGTTCTGATGGAGTGAGACCTCTGAAGCTGGGACGGCCAGATGGAGACCTCTGCCAGCTATGAGTTGCTTCTGCTGTCGATGGAGCCCTGGTGGCGAGGTGCCCTGCCAGCACTGGGATTCTGCACCCACTGACCTGTGACTTTGTGAGTCGGAAGAAGACTTTATAGACTGATTTCAGGCATATGGGTTAATATCAGACTTATGACTTTGAACTGGACTGGGCTGGGATGCTTTCTCCATGTCCCATTCCTTTTGTATATAAACCCTTTCCTTATATCGATATGCGTGTCCTTGAATTTGTTCCTAAAGTCTACCCAGACTAACACACCATAATACTTTATAAATTATTATTATTTTTTCATATCTTACATTGCCCAGCATCTGCCCACTCCTCCACTGTCCATTCTCCAGATAGGAAGTTATCTGTAGAGCCTTGTGATTGGTTGCCCCTCTCTACCCCACCTTCCCTACACTCATCTGGTAACATCATTTGGACTAATGGTTCTGTGGGATTCATCTGTCCAGGATTCCTTGTATTTCCAGTTCACATTTGTGCCAGTGTACTTCTTCCAGTCCAGCTGGATTTGTAAGGTAGAATTGGGATCATGATATTTGGAAGGAGGAGGCCTCTAAGAACTAGAGGAAAGTTGCATGTTTCATCATTACTTCATTGCACCCTGACTGGCCTGTCTCCTCCTCATGACTATTCTGTAACGGGGTATCTAATTGCCCAATAATGGACCTTAGGTCCCCACCCTGCAATCCCCCTCATTCATAGTGATGTGATTCTTGTTCTTTGATGCTTGATACCTGCTCCCTGTGACCCTTCATGATCATATATGCTGGTGTGTTTCTTCCATGTGGACTTTGCTGCCTCTGTGCCAGATGGCCACTTGTTACCTTCAAGGCTTTAAGACCCCAGGCACTTTATCATTTGGTAGCTGGGCACCATCAGGTTCCTCCACCCCGTTTGCCTCTGCACCCATTTGTCTTCAGCGATTATATCCAGAGGGTGGGTACATAATGATATGATTGTTGTTCTTTGGTGCCTGATACTGATTCTTTCCACATCTCCTGGTCACACAAGCTGGTGTGCTTCTTCTATAATGGGCTTTGTTGCTCCAGAGCTAGGTGGCTGCTTGTCTACCTTTAAGTCTTTAAGATTCCAGACAAAATATCTTTTGATAGCCAGACATCATCAACTTTCTTCACCACTCTTGTTCATGCTCCCACAAGGT
>PVJH01035398.1:0-19727 GCA_004026705.1 Nesogale talazaci
AAAAAGGAGCTTTTTTTTTTTTTTTAAAAGAGGAGCTTATACCAAGGGCTCAAGTGGAAAATGTTTGGAAGGGAATGTGGCAACATGTGTGCAAATGTGCTTGATACAGAGAATGTATTAAATGTTATAATGGCTGTAAGGGCCCCCAATAAAATTATTTAAATAATTTAATAAAAAGAAAAATGGGTATCTAAAACTATGTTCTGAAATTGATTGAAAAAAAAAAAACCAAAACAGCTGAACCCTGGTGGTGTGGTGGCTGTGTGCGGGTCTGCGGCCCACAGGGTTGATGGTTCAAATCCAGCAGCAGCTCTCCAGGAGCAAGGCTGGGCTTCCTACTCCCACCAGGGCAGTGATGTGAAACAAAAACTTAAGTTTAAAAAAAAACAAAACTGGGCTGAGCCCCGGTGGCGTAAGTGGTTGAGTGCGGGACTGTGGCTCACGGGCTTGGTAGTTCAAATCCAGCGGCGGCTCTCAGGAGCAGCGGGGTAGCTCCCACGACCACCAGAGGGCAAAATAAAAATAATGAGCTGCTACCAACGGCTCAAGTAGAGAGAAAATGTTTGGAGAATAATGATGACAACAAATGTACAAATGTGCTTGACATAATGGATGTGTGGATTATGATGAGTTGACAAAGAGTCCCCAATAAAATGTCTTTAAAAAACAAAAACCAAAACTATAGCAAACAAAAAACAAACCATAACAAATTATTATTCTATTGAGTTGGGTTTGGGGCTGCATTATTACAAAGTATGTAGAATAAAAGATCCCGAGGGCTGAGCCCTGGTGGTGTAGTGGTTGTGTGCAGGACTGTGGCCCATGGGCGTGGCGGTTCAAATCCAGCAGCAGCTCTCCAGGAGCAAGGCTGGGCCTGCCACTCCCATCAGAGGGCCGTGATGCCCAAACAAAACAAAACAAAAGATCCCGAGGCTTAGAAAGCCAGTGAGTGTATGGTGCAGTGACTGGCTTCACATTGCTCCTATAGCCATCCTCTTCATAACGCTCATAAAGTGACTGCGTAAAACAAGGAAGACTGGGAGTATTCCTTTGTTTCTCAAAGGATCTGGGTAAGAGAAGGTGAGAAAAGATGATGGCAGAATTATATGCTTCTGCTATGAGTGATTGTTAACAAGGTTCATTATAATTGTAAAAAATTGGGGAGTGAAAAAAAATTGGGGAGTAGATGAAGGAAGACATCAGTCAGGCTAAGACAGGAAAAAAAATAACATTTTATAAACTATCAAGGGTTTGGGAGGAGGGAGGGGAAAAAATGAGGATCTGACACCAAGGACTCCCATAGAAAAAAATTGTTTTGAAAATGATGATGGCAACAAATGTACAAATGTGCTTGACACGATGTATGTGTGCATGCATTGTGATGAGAGCTGTATGAGCTCTTAAAAAATGATTTTAAAGAATTGGGGATTGGTCAAGCTTGCTGTCCTGCTGAGTCTAAAAGGAGTCATCTCAGAAGTGAGAAGGGGAAAATCTCATTGCTGTGAAGTAAGAAGAGCCCTGAGAGAAGTGAGTCCTTTGAACTCCCAAGATCCCTATGCTCGAAGCTGCCTTGATTCAGGAAAGAGCTATGATACCAGACGTATCAACATCAGTAGAACTTAGAGCCAGGGTGCCAAGACCCAGTGTAACTCATTAGCTTCCCTAATAAACTTCCTCAGTGTGGGTACGGTCTATGAGTTTTGTGTGGCTGCTGCAATGACTTCGCTTTTGAACCCAGCAGAAAAGCAGAGAGTGGGCTACAGGGTGGATGTTGTGTGAGAACAGGCACAGAGGGCTGGAGGCATGGCCGACCGTAGCCTCCCAGAAACTAGCCTTGGGTGGGTTTGAGTCTCCTTCCTTGTAAAGTCAGAGATCAGACGCTGCCCTACACACCCTTTTTACAGTGGTTACAAATACTAAGGTCTTTACAATAGGTGTAAAAAATACTTTTTTTGAGGATAAAGAAATATGCTTTGCTTTAATAAAAATATATACTCTAAAATACTTACAATAAGTGGCAAAAGGCAACAACAGAAAAAAACCAGCAATGGCCAGTACAGACAACCCCTTTTGTACCTGTCTTTTACAATGGTCTTTGCTTGCTCATCGATTTCTAGCTCTTCTACATCTTCACTCACAGTCTTAATGACCCCGTTTTCCTTGTTTTCTTCGCTTAATAGCTCATACCGTCCGTTTTCTAGGGCTGATCTCCAGATATGTCGATCTGTAACCTGTGAAGAAAACCAAACTTACCAACCCTAAAAAAGATGGCCCATGTTGCTTATATGTTGAACGAGGTATAATGTACATATGAAAAATTCATGAGTAGTTTAGAATAGACTGAGAATCAGAAAAGGATCTAAAAATAAGGTTACTAAGTGGCCAATACAGAACTCAAATCACTCATAGATGAATGCTTTAAAACCTTACTCAGAATTGATAAAGAATCATAATCACAAACAATTCTAATATTGGCGCTCTGACATCACCAAAAGTGGGATGGCAAAGAAAGGCACAGAACACACAGATGAAGTAGAAATTACTTACAGATTACTATTAAAAAGGTCAATTAGGGCTGAGTCCTGGTGGCGTAGTGGTTGTGCACAGGACTGTGGCCCACTGGGACGGAGGTTCAATTCCAGCAGTGGGGCTGGGCCTCCTACTCCCACCGCCGGAGGGCAGTGATGCCCGCCCCCCCCGCCCCCCTCCCCGCCAAAAAAAAATAAAAAAAATAAAAAGGTCAATTATAGCCATGCCACTCTACTTCAGAAAACAAAGGTCTATATGGTTTATTTAAAAAGATGCTTACCCTTTTATAACGTGTAATGCAGAGGAACAGTTTTCATGAAAAAAAAAATTCCCGCAGCTTATTTAAAATGTACATGTTGGGGGTGGGGTGGGGAATAAAAATAATGTTCATGTCTTGCTTATACACAATAAACTAAAATCCTGGACCAAGTGAACAAAGCAAACTGATGGAACAGGTACAAACCTTGATTGCCCCTAATGTTCCTTGGTAGATTCTGTCTTCAATGTCCAAAAGAAAATCTCTAAGCCTCAATTCAAGCTGCCTTTCTGCAGACACCTGAGATGGGTCATACGCACTGGAAGACCTCCCCCGATTACACACTGGTTTATTATCATTTTGAAGTTTGTCTGAAATAGTAATCAAAAACCTTTATTATGATTTCATTATTAAAAACACAATCAGTCCATATGACAGCTATAATGTTGAGGTAATGGATATAAAAAGCACTTCGCAAAATCCTCAAGTGCCCCCCGCGCCCCCCAACGGGTTCAACCAAAGTTTTTCTATAATAAGATACATCGAGTTTTAAACATTTTAAAGTGATAGGTTTAAATATAAACATTCAAATATAAGAAAAGCAGGGGCTGAGGAAGGTGGGGGTTGGGGTAGGGAGGGTGGGGTGTGTGGGTGAGAATGGAGATGGAGAACAGGACATGAGAAGTTATACTCAAGTTACACTCATGATCGACAGACGAGAACTAAAGTAGTCCCGACAAGCTCCTAACTTTAGGTAGTTCTCTCGGGAATCTGACTTAGAACATAGACACGTACCTCTAAACTGCCATCAGCTTCCTTACCAATGGAGCAGCCCTCACAGAGGAAATGCAGCCCATTTTCATAAACGTGATCTCTGCATGGAACCCCACACCTGGACCCTCAAAACCACTAACAAGCAGCCCTACTTATGAACAGCGTCTACACATCAAAGAAGCAGGGGATGAAGAAGAGTATGTTTCTTTTTGCGCTGCCAGAGGTGCTGCCCGTACTCGGGGGAGCCCTCGTCCGTGCTGCACAGCACGGCACACCACAGGGCTTTCAAGGGGAGGAGCAGCTTCCAGTCATTTGTGTCACTCAGGGAGGCTCCTGACCAGAGACTATACATACAGAAAAAGTAAAAGGGGGGAGAACCCCACAATTTTCAGTGGAAATTTACCTGAAAAATGAAATTTCTCTTCAGAAAAATGAACTAGCTGTGCACAGATTCTATTTTTCTCTTGCAACAAGGTTTCTTTTAAGGCACTTTCTCTATGTCCTCTAGAATTGAGGGCCCCGATGAGCTGGTCTAGCTGTTCCTGAGAACTGTAGAAGCACCAGCGGTTTGGCTTGTGCACTGGTTTGGGCAGGGCTGCAGCATCTTCACACAGACCTCCATCAGTGCTGGAGGCAGATTCAGACTCTTCCGTTTCAGTGGGCACCTGAGGCTCTGGACACTGTACATTATTCTGAAACGACGGAGGTCTAGGCAACAGCATATCTTCCGTGAGGCCAGAAAAATCCTCTTCAATAAACAATCCAGGAATAGAAGGGAAAATCCAGTATCGCCGATACATACGGTCACGGCCCAAGGGGAAGATATTGGTACAGGCTATGGCACTTTGAATTTTCGCTAAGAGTTCTTTCTCTTTCCGTCGGTGCTCCTGTTTCAAAGCTTCTTCCTCATCGGCAGTCAGAGACCCTCTTGTTACACAGTTCGTCTCCTCTTGTCCGATAAATTCTTTAAATCCATTATGTCCCCTTCTCCCTACAAGTGAGGTTTTGCATCAAAATTATATTTAAAATGTCTCCTAGAAAAAGATAATACACAAAACTACCCCAAGATAGTAAGAACTGGTCCACACAAAATGTCATCTCCACATTGGAGTGTGACAGAGTTTGTGGTTTTACAACACCTATTCAGACCTTGCTCTGTAGCAAACTTTGAAACATTTTTTTTTTCACCCAACCACTTAAAACTACGAAGAGCATTTTACAGGTGGTGAGCTATAATAGCTGGCTGTCCTTCATGAACCTCTGAGGCAATGGAACTTCCTAAGATCTCAGGAACATGCACATATGACCTCCTCACAACACCTGATACCCACATGCTCCAGTTTAATGACCCATCATAATTTGAATTGGACATTAAAACACAAATCTCATGATATCCAGAAGAGGTGAATCTATAGACAGTAAATGAAGGGCATGGCAGGGGAGGTTGGAGGGAAATGGGGAGCTAATAACAGTGAATTCAAGAACAAAAAAATATTATAAAGGGGCTAAGCCCCAGTGGTGTAGTGGTTGTGCACGGGACTGCGGCCTACTGGGATGGAGGTTCGATTCCAGCTCTACGGAGCAAAGGCTGGGACCACCTGAGGGCAGTGATGCCCCCCCAAACAAACAAACAAACAAACAAAATATTATAAAGGCTTAGCCCTGGTGGTGTAAGTGGTTGAGTTGCAGGACTGCGGCCCGCGGGCTTGGCAGTTCAAATCCTGGCGGCTCTCAGGAGCAGCACTGGGTAGCTCCCATGACTACCAGAGGGCAGTAATGCCCCCCAAAAGAAAAAAAATTATAAAATTGCTTGTCATGATGATAACAACTCTTCTTAATGTGACTGAACTACTAAATTGTGTAGTCTGTGACTTATATAACAATAAAACTGTAAAAAAAAAAAAAGCCCTTGCATTGGAATCATAAATCAAATAGCGGAACTAATAAAATCCCCTTGTGAATTAAAAATGAATGAACATGAGTTCTGAAGAAATTCCAACTTTACCCCTTCTGCCTCTCTTATGGGACCCTAGGTCATCTTCATCTTCAGTGAGGGCATCTTGATCTAGTTCCTTTGGCTCCATCCCTTTGCTCTCAGTGCTTGTATCAAAATCTTCCTTTTCTTCTTCCCTTTAGGATGAGATTACATTCATTAACAAATAGGTAATACAAAAAAAAAAAAAACCAAATAGGTAATACAAAACAAGTACAAATATATAATCTGTACATCAGATTTATTCAAGACCTGATTGTGAAACACCAGGCATGATGCTAGGAAGCAGTAAATAATATGACCACAATCGATGATAACACAGGGCCTATTGTTTGGCAGAAAAAACATATGAACAAGCAATTACATAAACGATAATGAAATTAAAATGTGTATTAAGTACCAAGTAGTAAAAGAATAAGGAGCATTTAGTGAAAACCAAATTTATAACCTCAGAGATAAGAAAAACCTGTTTTTTTCTTTTTAACCATAAAGTATTTTCTTTTTTTTCACATCACTGCCCTGGTGGGAGTAGGAAGCCCAGCTTTGCTCCTGGAGAGCTACTGCTGGATTTGCACCTCCTGCACTCAACCACTATGCCACCGGGGCTCAGCTAGGAAAAGCCTGTTTTTAAAAGTTTTCACCAACATAGAATGAAGTGCCATCCCCATACGCAACCATGAACTACATTCTGTTTCTGTGGATTCATCTAGGTGGATTTAAGCAGTATGTGGCCTTTTGCGCTCAGCTTCTTTTATTTAGCATCATCCTTCAAGGTTCATCCATATTACAGGACGTTATCAGAGCACTGTTCCATTTTACTGCACAACATTTTGCTGGCTGGATACAACATTTTATTTATCTGTTCATCGGTTGATGGGCATTTGGGTCACTTCCATGTTAAGTTATTCTGGATAATGCTGCCATGAACTAGCAGAGCTGTTATTGCTTCAGTTTCTCTTGGGCAGAGAACATAGAATGGCTGGTCACATGGTCCAGCACAGAGTTCAGCTTTCTGAGAAACTGCCAAGTGTTTCCGAAGCAGCTGTACTGTTTCACATTTTCAAGAGCCTCTTGCCAACAGTTGTGCTACTGTCTCTGTGACCACAGACAGGCTAGTGCTCATTGTGGGTAGAGCTCATTGTGGTTTGAATTTGCAGTTTTCTAAAGACTGGTGAAGGTGGGCATCTAAGAGGACCTGTGATGTCCAGTGGTTACATCCCTTGGCAGCCAGGAGGAAGGTCCGTGGTTAAAGCCCACCAGTGTAGCTGCTTTGGGGAGAAAGCTGCTACACGCTCCCTCTCTGTTCTGCGGGGTTAAGAGTTGGAATGCACTAGATGGTGGGGAGTGTTTTGCTTTGTTTTATTGGCCATTGTATATCTTTTTTAAAAAATGATCTTATTGGGGACTCTTACAGCTCTTATAACATTCCGTACATCATTTATATCAAGCATATTTGTATGCATGTTGCCATCTTCATTTCCAAATAGTTTCTACTTGAACCCTTGGAATAAGCTCCTATCTCCCCCCACCCTTTTTTAAAAAATAAATCATTTTATTGGGGACTCATACATCTCCCATTGTGATCAATATATACATCAATTATATGCAGACCCCATTTGTAAATCTTTTCTGAAGAAATATCTAATTAAATCCTTCACCCATTGTTGAGCTATATATCCTTTAATGCATTATACGACTTCTTTGCATGTTCTGTACATTAGGTTCTTATCAGATATGATTTTCAAATATTTTCTCTCCTTTAGTGAGCTGCCTGTTACTCTCTTGATAATGTCCTTTGAAACCCAACCATGTTTTAATTTTTTTTTTAACAAATTCAAGGTTTTATTAAAGTCATTTGGAAGTTAAATCCACATAGTTTCTCTGTGGCGAAGGAAAGCGTGCAACAAAGCTCAATCATGACTTCTGTGACTAAGCAGAAGAGGGAAGCGTGTTCAGGATGACATTTAAATGGTTACATGATTTTAATTATTCTTTTTATAAGTAGCGGCTTTGTGATATCTATTCAAGGAAGTGAGACCTGTGCCTACTGTGGGATTTGCAGTTGAACTAGTGCTTTGTTTTCTGCTTTGGGTAATTTTAAGGAAATGAATGGAAATGGTTTTAAGGACTTATAAAAATCTACCACCTACTGGAAGAATTTAAAAGGCAAGGAGGTTAAGCACTTAAAAAAGAGAGAGAGAGAGAGAGAGAGAGAGAGGAAGGGAGGAAGGGAAAATAGGCCCATATACATTGTCCCTATCTGTGAGAGGGCAACAGAAGTCAGGAGTGATCACGAAAGAGAAGGCCAAGAGCCCAGTCCGTGTCCGGCCCTCATTTGTTTTTGGCTGCCAGCGGTTTCTGGCTGATCTTTTTCGATTTGTCATTATTCTTCTTTGGTGGTTCTGGGTTTGCCTGCATGTGTCTGCCGTAGAGGTACTTGTATGTCTCCGAACGGATGTATTCAAAAACGTGGGACACGCCCAGCTGGAACTGGTCAGCGATTAGAGTAACCCAGGGGTTGTTCTCTGCTTTGAATACTTGCTTCTGACCAGTCAGGCGGTTGCCCTGAATGTGAAGCTCCTTAAGCTGAGTAAGCTCCCCCGTTTCCTTGGGCAGCGAGATCAGGTCGTTATCCCTGAGGCTGAGTATCTGCAACTTTGTGAGCTTCCCAATATCTGGTGGCAGGATTTCAAAATCGTTGTCACTTAGAGTGCACGCAGGGTGGTCAGGTAGAAGAAGCTTCCTGGAAGAGAATTTTCATTCAAGCTGTTGTAAGTCAAGTCAAGGACCTCAAGAGCGGGCAAAGAACCAAATCCACGTGGCAAAGTGTTCAGCCTGTTCATGCCAAGGTTCAGGTGTTTGAGTTTTTGGAGGCTGCTGATCTGTGTGGGCAGCTCCTCAATCTGATTATTAAAGAAGTTGAGCACGTCCAAGTTCTTCAGTTCTGTGATGTTTGCAGGCACAGTTGTCAGCTTGTTGTGACTGAGCACCAGTTGGGTGATGTGAGATAAAGTGAACAGGCCATTGACATCCAGCATGTTGGAGATGCCCCGGTCACTCATGTCCACTTCCGGCTGGCTCTCCTCCACCAACTTCTTCAGAGATTTCGACATGGTCTCGCAGAGGGCAGCCCCTCACAGCTGGGAGTGAAGGGGATGCCGGGCTCCGCGGGACACACTCCGCTGGCCAGAGATGCACCCGCTCAGCGCAAGGCTGCTCACCCAAACCAGGAACACGCCCTGTCCCGGCACTCAGCACAAGCGCACGCGGGGGCAGCTCCCAGCCCCACTCCCCGCCTGGCTCTTTCCAAATTCACCATGTTTTAATTTTTATGGCATCGTTCTTTCTATTTCCCTTTTGGTTGTAGGCTTTAAGTGCCATTATTTGTTTCTTTTTCTTACGTTACCGAACACAATTTTGTGGAAGACAGTTGGTTGCTGAACACAGACATGACAAGGCAGTCACTGAGGCTGCTGCTGCTGAGGCGGCTGGGCCTGTGGTGGCCGGGGGTGCAGAGCAGAACCGCTCAGAGGGCAGTGACCCTCTCCAACTAAGTCACCAGGTCCGACTCCACTGGCACCTCTGGGGACATTCATGGGGCCACCCTTTTGGCTCAGAGTCGAGCATTTATCCTCTTGTGTCACCCAGGGGCTCTGTTTTTATTTGAAGATGGTTTTCTACTCCAAATGAGGAAAATTTTTCCCACTTCTTCTTTGTGTTTTAACTTCTTGTGATGTAGTTGAAAGTGCACAGAGAGCATATCGGTTTTCCTTTCAACAACCCACACGTATTTTGTTTTGTGACATCAACTACAATCTCTACAGTGTAACCATACTCGTTTCTACTCAGTCTGCTTTCCTACTAGGCTTCCAAACTTTACCCCTGGGACAATGCTGCTCGGCTGAGCTCCTGAGGGGGCACACCCTCCCTGGAACTACTGTTACCTTAGTGGTTTCTCTGTTGTTTGGCTGAAAACTGAGTCATTTGAAAGGTTTGGAGGTGGGGGGAAGGGAGACGATTGGGTTCACTTTCAGGAAAAAAGGGTGTCTAAGGGCTATAATGCCCAGGGTTCTGCCAGGCTCTACCAGACATGTAAACCTGGTCTTTTTTTAGGATTTGGGGTTTTGTTCCTCATTTCTCTCCCCTATGCAGGACCTCTTATAATTCTTTTTGGTGCGGTCAGAAGTGGGAACTAGGCAGCATCTAGTTCTCTGGTCTGTTGGGGGTCTCATGTAGTCCACTAGAACTTTGGACTAACTGGTCCTGTGTTGCCTTTTCTTTACTCTTCTTTGCTCCAGAAGGGGAGACACTAATAGTTTTATCTTAGGTAGTTTCTCACAAGTCTTAGAAGACCCCGGTGCTACTCACCAAAGTAGAATGTGGAAGAGTGTCTTTGTGGACTACACTGGGATAACTGACATTGTGTACCTTGAGACATGCCCACTTGTTTTCACAGTCCACCCTTCACATCTTAAATGTTGAAAATGAAGTGAAACACTGAGGCACTTAGCACATTCTTTATGTTACTGTCATCTTGTCCCTATGCTCTCTGTCATCAACTCTAAAACCATCCTTTTTCCTCAATCAGGCCCGGGGAAACAACACCAGAGACAACTGTACCTGTGACAGTGGTGATGGCGTGGGCTCCCCCACTACTAGCAACATGAAACTATGATTCTGAACATTGCTGGAATAGCTTATAACATTAATATTAATGGAAAGTGAATTCTAGATTTCTTTAAAATAGCCTAAAAATAAACCCCCAAGCCCCAGACCTTATTTAACATAACACACGTACACTTAAAGACTGACAGTATACATCTGACAGGTTTACCAACAATTAGATACTTATAGAAAACCAGCTTTCTGTAATATAGGCGGTTGAGTGGCTAAGGTGCCTGATTTTTATTCTTTATGTACGTTAACATGGATAAATCAAGCCAGATGAGCAATGCCATTCAAACCTTACCCGACAGACACGTCTACAGTTGAATTTCTTTGCTCATCTTCCTTTAGTTTTTCCAGTTTCTCTTTCATCTTCAGCTCTTGCTCCTTAAGCTTCTCTTCCTTCCTTTTACGAATTCTACAAGTTAAGATCAAAACATTGCAGATGACCTGATGCAAAGACACTTTAGTATCTTACTTTTTATCATGAAGTTATGGAAACCGTTCCAAACACCATTATAAAACTGTAATACTGGCTGAGCCCTGGTGACCTAGTGGTTGAGTGCGGGACTGTGGCCCATAGGGTTGGCAGTTCAAATCCAGAAGCAGCTCTCCAGGAGCAAGGTTGGGCTTCCTACTCCAACCAGGGCAGTGATGCCACACACACACACAAATTTTTTAAAGTTTAAAAAAAAAACCCAAACTGTAATACTGGCACCAATTTCTACCCCCACTTTCCAGGTTTCCTTTTTTTTTTTTTTTTTTTGGCATCACTGCTCTATGGTGGTGGGAGTAGGAGGCCCAGCCCCACTGCTGGAATTGAACCTCTGTCCCAGTGGGCCACAGTCCCGTGCACAACCACTACATCATCGGGGCTCAGCCCCAGATTTCCATTTTTAAAAACTGTGTTAAGTACATAAAGATATTGACCTTCCCACATTTTCCACATGTACAATTAGTGACACTAATTATACTCATCATATAGTATAAATATTACCATTATGTATTTCAATTTAATAGAAGCTTCCATTTCCCCCTCCAAGATAATCTCTAGTAAACTTTGATCTCTATAAATCTGTCTGTCCTAGATACTGCATGTAGTATTTGCGTTTCTGTGGCTGCTTATTTCATTCTGCATAAATTTAAAAACAAATTATTTTAGAAGGCTCACTAGGATGAGTCTTTTCTTTCTTTCTTTTTTTTGTGGGCCTCACTGCCCTCTGGTAGTCGTGGGAGCCACCCAGTGCTGCTCCTGAGAGCCGCTGCTGGATTTGAACTGCCAAGCCCGAGGGCCGCAGTCCTGCACTCAACCACTTATGCCACCGGGGCTCAGCCCAACTCAGCATAATTTTTAGATTGATCTATGTTGCAGCATATATGAGGAATTAATTTGTTTTTATGACTAATGTTCCATTATATACATACACACACATATATATATATATATACACACACTCACTATTTCATTCTCTGACATTTGCACTGACAACAGTAAATGGGGCCAGCAGGGACAGGACTCTACCTGGTGGGTCTGAGGTCAGGCATGCTGCAGTTGGTGTTCTGAGAGTAGGCTTGAGGTAGGAAAAGAATTGGGGCCCTGGAGTTTGGTCCTAGCTTCCCGTCCCAAAGGGCATCAGGGACAGGCTGGCCTGTAGGCACTGAAATAGGGCACTAAGTTGCCTAGACCCACAGGACTAGACATGAGCCGACCAGGTGAATGGCCAGTGGCAGCTACCATATAAGGTCAAGTGCAGAGGCAGGCCTGGGCCATCATGACCAGGAGGAAATAGAGAACTCCCGCTTCTTGTGGGGTACATAGTGGGCAGTATGCACACACCTGCAGAGCTTAGGGCCCCCAGCCCCCACCCCATGCACAGAGAGTTCTCTGCTAGACAAAGCCCATTATAGGTATTTTGGGGTCATAAAAGGGATAAGCCAGGACTGTTCATCTCAAAAATATTGTGAGACCAGGAGAGGAAGGGGACACCCAAGCGAGAGGGTAGAGGCAGGGCTTGGGGCACCATGGCGATTGGGCAATCCTCCCTTGAGAGCTCTCTGGAGGCAACTGTGGCAGGTGCTCTCGGCAGGGCATTCACATATGGGCAAGGGGGCTGGTCATACTCCGCTTGCACACAGTGATCTGGTCTTTGGAACCTAACTGTGTCCCTAAGTGAGTGGCTTTATATCACATTTCCTTGTTTCCACCTTTAAAAAAAAATAATAACTCACTTTATTGGGGGCTTTCACCGTCTTATGACAAGACATACATCAATTATATCAAACACCTTTGTACATGTTGCCATCATCATTTTCAAAACATTTTCTTTCTTCTTGAGCCTTTGGTATTATGTCATTTCCCCCCACCCTTCCCTCCCTGACCATTCCGCCCTCATGGAATCCTGATAAATTATAAATAATTATTTGCATACCTTACATATTTTTAAGATTATGATTATTTCTACCCCCATTGTCTCCCTTCGCCCACACTTCTGCAGTTCACCCCCCCTTGGGGGTGGGGTTATACACCGCTTAGTGAAGTTAGTTCCCTGTGTCTCCCCTGCTCCCCCCATGCTCCACCTTTGGGCTCCAGTGGTGTGGGTTCCCTGTTAGTGTTGGGCTGCGACCTGCAAGGTCGGCAGTGAGAACCCACCAGCCACTCTGCAGGGTTAAGCCTGGGCTTTCCACTCCCGGATACGTCAGAAACCCACAGCAGGCCACTGTGAGTCTGCACTGATGCAGTGTCCGCGAGGTGTTTTGTTTATAAGCCCAGCCATCGAATTCCAGCATCAGCCAATGCTGCACAATAGCACACTGTGGTTTCGGATGTAAAGCAATGAGCAGACTCATTAGCACAACTCGTCATTCCTTACCTGGCCGCGGCTTCTTCCCTCTCTTTTCGATGCTGCTCTGCCTTTAACTCCCGAAACTCCTGCTTTGCCTGTCGTAACACGTCAACGTAGTCTTCGATGAAATCCCTCGTAGAAACCAGAGTAAGCAGCTTCCCACAGAGAGCATGAAGTATCTTCATTTTCTCCCCTGTCAAAAAATAGGTAATTAACTGACATTTCATCTTGCCGGAGGCTTAGTTTTCTGGGTGCCACAGGGCAGGAAGTGCTATGGAGATTCCAACTTGCGAAGTTTACCTGGTGTCAGATCATACACTGAAGTGCTGGACAGTTTCTTCACCAGCCCGGGATTGCTCAGGCGAAGCTCCATACAGGCATCGTCTGTGGCGTCAAACCCTCCTCGCTTCTGATACCTGTACTTGGCATTGGCTGATGTCACATCAGCACCTGAAGCTAAGATGTGCAGTCTGAGGATTTCAGAGAGAGTGCAGCTGTCAAGATCCAAGCTTTTCAAACTGCAACCTACAGTTATTAAAAATGAAACGGTCGTTTAGATCGTAAACAATACATATTCAGCAATGCAAAATGTACCTTTATAAAATTAAAAATAAAGAGCCGAACAGAAAAATAAAGCCCACACATACCCTGGTGTAACTGTGGCCATGCAGCTGCCAAAGATGCAACTGCAGACAGTGCAGATTTTGTGGGGTCTGCATCTTCATCCAAAGCCTCGGTTAAATCTTTAAGGAAATAAATACTTTATTCTAGTGCAAATCAAAGCTTCAGTGTTTGGGAATAATGCCCTTCTAAAACGATGAAAGAAACAGCAAACAGCTTAGCATTCAGGAAGCTCAAAAGAGACAAAGCTAAGTACAACAACCCTGTTCGCTTTCTGCCTCATCTCCACCTACATAACCTACAACATGCACTACATGCTGACGTCGTCCTTACTTAACATAGGAAAGACAATTTCCAAGTTAGCCAACAAGATGCACTTATCACATTCCAGGAAAAAAAAGTAAAATGAACTTTAGAAATGGGAAATGCCCCTTCACACAACATAACCTTAGCAAAATCTACTTTGAACATCAAGATCTGTTTTAAAATACCCAGTCTTCTGCCAACGGTTAAGACTGAAACAAGCAAAGTATAAGGTGAAATAATCACATTATCAGCACAAATGAAAGGCTAGAGAACTATAAAGACAGTACTGTTGTCACTTAGTCACCGATTTGTTTCCTTCACTAAAGCTTCCTGCTTTTCCTTTGAAAATTCTTAACTCTGAAATACAATGGATTGATGTCCTGTATTTTCCAAATACATTGATGTAGTTTTGAAGACACTGATCTTACAAATAGCAAAAAGCAAGTCTATAGGTACAAATGCATGTAAAGTCTTGGTTGTGTAATGGATTATTACACTTTGGGCTGCAGGACCAAGGTCAGCAGTTTGAATCCACCAGCTGCTCTGAGGGAGAACAAACACGTGGCTTTCTACTCCTGTAGAAACAGTCAAAAGTCTTGGAAACGTACAGGCGTCATTCTACCCAGTCTGACAGTGTCACTGAGTCAGAATCAATTCGATGACAGTAAGTTTGGTTTTGAGCTTATAATATTTAAGTTGAATAAAAACATACTAGTCCTAAAACTTGGAAGGGAAAAAAAAAACCTTAAGCTTACGGAAAAAAACCTGTTAGATCACAGTTCAGCAGACTAAAATGCCCCCTCACTAAAAACCAAGCAATATATCCATTCCTGTTTTAGCTATGCCAGTACCTAGTCATGTAAGCCTATAGACAAATCACCTAACTGGCACTTCACCCTCCTGAAAGGAATAGGTTAATCTGGATCAGTTCTCTAGTTCTTCAAGCCATCGAGCTCTTGGGAGACCAAGAAAAAAAAGACATAAAAAATACCCTGCATAGGGTGGGTAAAAGAGAAGAGCATCTGGCTATTCATCTTTCCGACTGGACGCTGAGGAAGTGGGAGGGCTCCAGGGTTTGGAGCTGGAAACCCGGGGGCGTCTGTCAGAGCTTCCTCAACCTTTAAGTCTAGGACTCGCTCTCCAAAGTTCACAGGTGGGTAAGACAAACTTTAGAGAACAACGAAGCTATTCTTTTTGGATAAAGGCAGCTCTGGGACCAAGTCTACGAACAATCACTGACACTTTACAAATTTACACTTGGAGCAAAAAGGCGAGTAAAAGGTCCAAAAGGAGAAGGATGAGACTTTGAATATCTGCCCAAGTTATTTTCACCAGGAACCTAGCTCACAGGGAAACATTAGACCAAAATCATTTTGGATTTTCATTTTACCTCTAACACTACATTAAATTAATAAGTATCCTCAATGTCATAACAACCTTAAGTACCCCCTGTGAAGATGGGCTCCAAGCTATACTACACAGAGGAAGTCATATCTCCTGCGACAAATGAACAACTGATAACATTACAATTTACTTTCAACTGTGTCATATACAAGGGGCTTCAAAATGTTTGTGGAAAAAACTAAAAGATAACAAAACTTTTCCACAAACGTTTCCAAGTCTATTTGTTATTTCATCACCTTCCAAGTGACAAACAAAATGCTTGAATTTGTTTAGAGAGTCACTTGGGTCATCACAGAAGGAGTACAGAGCCCAAGGGAATCCAGGAGGTGGTGATATTTACTTTCGTCAAACTCTAGAATTAGGTACACATCCAACACTAAACGATACCCCAGACAAGGTGTCAAACTATGCCATGCAGGGAGGCCACTCATGTTCTCATAAATTGAAGAGTTTTTTAAGTGTATGATGTGAGACTAAAAAAGCGAATTGCACCAGTACATACAAATTTAAAGATTACTGAGCAATTTTTTAAGGTGTGACATAAAAACAGAAATCAAAGACCAAAGAAAACATCTCCTTCAAAACCTCCTAGTTTTATAGGTAACGATTTAGCAACAGATAATCAAATTCTTAATTTCTTTGCCACATTATGAGGCAATATAGCATATAGTTATTATGATATCTAGATGAGACTGCCTGGACTTTGTATCTCAGCCCTCATAAGCCATGTGTCTTTTAACAAGTTAAATAATAACCTTGTTTCAGTTTCTATCCGTGTAACATCAGAAACTATGATTTTCAGCAAATAAGCTCAGAGTTTTATCATAACTAAGATAGCTCATTCTTTATGAGTTCTCTTTTGTTAGAAGTAACTTTATTGATATGACCATCTAAAAAAGAAGTGCAAGAGTATTGATTTGCTTATGAAAATTCAACTACCTTCAGGAAAAGAGTGGAAATTTTTTGTTGTTGCAGAGAAGGGAGAAAAAAAATGAAGTTAGATGCAGGGAAACCATGAAGGGCCCAGGAAAAATGTGGCTGATAATAACAAAGTGAGAGAAAAATAGTGGTCAATATTTATTCAGAGATAGACTGTTATGTAAGACAATTTTGTACAGGAGCAGAGCTATAAAAATAATTATGATCAAAGCATGGCCAAAAAATGCAATAGTAAAACCAACAGTCATTTAGATTCCCTGCTCCCCCTACTCTCCCCCAACACTAGTTTATCTTTAAAAAATTAAATGATCACTTTATTGGGGACTTTTACAACTCTTATTATAATCCAAACTCTCAATTGAATCAGGCATATGTGTACATAGGCTGCCATCATTCTTTTCTAGATATTTACTTTCTATTGAGCCTTTGGTATCAACTCAGCCCTAGCTGATTTTCCAACATAATTTCTCACCTTTTTAATAAATGAAGACTTCTAAAATAGCAAAATTCATTAGCCAAATTGTGAAAAGCAGAACATGAACAATGTGCCTATGCTTTTATTCTTTATTAATATAACCTAATAGTTAAGAGAAGAAATACTTGCTATCCACTGATTTGGAAATTTAATCTCTAATGCCAGTACTTGTCTTCTTAGTGGACCTTTACATATTTCATAAATACATATATTTACCCTTCTATCTTTGCTTTTATAAAGTGGTTGTTCAAGTTTGTTTATAACACCATATTTTGCTATTCACACACACACACACACAGTCTTGTGGGACTGACTTCACAGGGGCCGTTTTGCTGATAGTATCGGGACAGTGTGAGATCCTTAAGGTCATCAATCACAGAAGCTGCATAAAAACCAAGTTTTTAAAAACAACTCATAACATGTTGTCGGTAAACAACTCAGAATGAGGTCACCTGAACAACTCTATTTTAAGAATACCCTTCACAAGGAGAAAGCTACTCTCAGTTCAATCAACAATACTTTGAACTCTGACCTTTGGTGTCAGCATCAGTTATTTGCTCTTTGGCCACTTCCTCTTCTTCTTCAGCTATCGCCTGGAAGATGGCAGTCAGGAAGAAAAAAAGCAATTCACATAGTGGGCCTTCACTGTCATTTCCTACAAGAGCTTCCTCTAACACTTCTGTGAATAAAATGTTTAAAATGAATTTAAAGTTCTGTTCACATACTATAAAAACAACTCCATTGGGTTAACAAACATTTCATCAACAGCCTGTGTATTTTTTTAAACATTTAATCGAGTCTCTGTATTTTTTAAATACCCATTTAATTAAAAGTAGAACAAGTAGAAGCCAACAAAGAAGTTAAAAACCAAGAGTAAATAAAATCATAAACCAAAGTCATCGCATTCATGAAAGTCAAAATAGTCTTAGGCCAATTATTTCCATTTATGTTGAAAGTTAATATTTAAAGTAGAGCACATTTAAAACTATATTCTACTGATTAGCAATGCGAAGATTACAAAAAACACTGTTACTCTATTTCTGGGAGATGTAGGACTTTACAATTTAACAAATAGTACAATGGGAGGTAATCAGTATAAAGTCCTAACCTTAATTTTGCAACTGGTTCATTCTACCTAAGCTTCTGCCTTAGCTTCCTTAAACCAGGTTTATTTAGGTTTATTTAGACCTTCTTGATCTGTTACGGTCATGAGCATGGAGCTCATGAAGAGACACTGAGAGAATGTGAAGCTTCTTGGAAAATGTATTCGTATAAACAAGAGTTATCTGCTAATTCTGTCTTTGAAGCTGTCTACAAGGGTCTTACAGGTGTCCTGGTGGCACTGGGGGCTAGACTCTGGGCTACTAACTGCAAGGTGGGTAGCTGAAGCCTACCAAATGCTCCCTGGTCAAAAGATGAGGCTGTCTGCTCCCACAGAGATTTAGTGTCTCAGAAACCTCTCATGAGTGGAAACTGACTTGACGGCAGTGAGTACACGGATCTTAAGAAACTGAATTTGCTATTTGGCAGCTAAAAATCTAAAATGTGATTTAAATTCTTCATCATACTAATTCGGTTATAAATGACGCTTATACAAAGTGAAAGTATGCAAGAACATAGGCAAAGCTAATCTACAAGTAAAAGTTAGGGAATAACGTATCTCCAAATATGACCGAGATAAATTCTACTCTCGCTGCACTCACATATTACACCTCTTCCAAGAAGTGAAGGCTACTCCTTCACCCCCTTGAATCTGGGCTGGCTGATAGCAGTGCTGCCCCAGAGGAAAGGGTGAAATGGCACGGGGCTCCCAGGTCTATTCTTCAAGAAGGCTGACAGCCTGGGCTCTTGCAGCCCTCTGCTGTTCTGTAGGAAGTGCAGGCTACTCTGCTGGACCAGCAGCTACATAGAGGGGCACTCAGGCACCAGACACACAGGCTAAGGACCCATTTTGAGCATCTTGCCAGTCGAGCCGTCAGCTGGCTTCAGTCCCAGCCACTTTTTAAAAATGATAACTCACAGGGACCTTCAGAAAGAATTGGACAGCTATTACCTGCAGGACTTTGAGATAACTTAACTCTTCTAAAACACACAGCAAGAGGTAAATGAAACACTTGCCTAAAGTGACTCCCTCCGGAAACTCATCTTGAAGATCAAAAAGTTCTCCAAATGCATGAAGAAACTCCAAAACCATAAGAGCATCACCAAAGATTTCAGGAGGTAGTCTAGTTTTCACTGGAGTTGGTTCTGGAAGTTCCTACAAAGTAAAGTAAAAGAAATCTTAAAAGTTAGACCAAATACATTCTTTACTTAATAAAAATTATTCCATGTAGATTAGTGGTTCATAATCCTAAATGTTTCTCAATACTACCTTTCAAATTTAAAAATTATAGATGTATTGGCTTTATTCCAACTTTACTAGTAAATTCCTGGAGACTTTTCCCTTTCTCAAGCAAAGTATAACTTTAGGCTGAAGAGTATCCATGACTGCATTACTAGTTAGGGGTTCTTAATCTGTATTCTAAGGTCAAAGGTTAATTTTTTCAATATTATTCCTAGATAAAGAAGAGAATTGACTTACAATCTACTACTGCTTGAGAAATGATTTTATACGTGGACACAGATAAGTTTGGTTTGGGGATGCTAATCATATGCAGAAGGCAGCAGAATTCTTACTTAGCACATGCACGGGTACTTATTGGACTTCCAAGAATCATATAAAATGATCATTTATTGCTGTAGAATAAGAATCATTATCAAAGCCTATTCTTCCAATATTGAATATAAACTTAATCAGCTTATTTCTCTCAGTAAGTCTGGAGAAAAAGGAAAGGGAAGGTTTCACCAGTAAAGCCATAAAGTCCATATAGAACAAGTGCTTAATGCTAGTACCTTAAGATCATCACACTCCATATCTTCTCT
>PVJH01035399.1:0-19751 GCA_004026705.1 Nesogale talazaci
TAGTTTAGCCTTAAACAGGAAAGAATGTCTGTTGGAAGCATTGTACGCTTCTGAAGAAGTACCCCGGTGTGATCCGATTGACGGTATAGAATCGATGACACGCTTAGGGACGGGTGAGTTTGCGTCGGCGGCGGTGATACAGCCTGGAAAACACTGCCAGGAAAAGCAGGACGATTTGAGTAAAATCGGTGTCACCGAAGTGTGGAAATGGTTGACTGTGTTACTTGTTTGTGTATAGAACTCACACTCAAACACACACACACACACACACACACACACACACACACACACACACACCATCAGGAAATGCAGAGTGAACCCAGGGCCCAAACCCTTGCTATCGAGCCAGTTCCCTCTGATGACAGCTAGAGGAGGACTGTGAGAAAGGGCTTTTCCCGTGGCTGCTTTTTGAGAAGTACATCGCCTTCCAGCAAGGTACCTCTGGGTCAGCTACAGCTTCCAACCTTTAGGCAAGGGGTCCCCAAACTTTTTAAGCAGGGGGCCAGTTCACTGTCCCTCAGACTGTTGGAGAGCCGGACTAGAATTAAAAACAAACAATGAATGAATTCACTGCAGGCCTGGGATGAGTCGGCTGCTAAGCAGGACAGGCAGCGACAACAAAAACACCCAGCGGACCAGATACATGTCCTTGGCGGGCCGTAGTTTGAGAACGCCTGCTTTAAGCTGAGAGGCCTAACCGTGGGCACCGCCAGACACCAGGCACAGAAAGGATAAGACCCACGCCCCTCAGGATGGTGGCTCTGCCCTGGACCTGGAGGCTGGGGGGACCAGGTCGGGCTTGGATCCAGAGCCTCCAGGATGGTGGGGGAGCTTGAAGACAGACAAATCCCGAACGCCTGACTGACGATGTGTCTCCGTCGAGTAACTGCATCAGGGGCGGCTAGGAAAGGTCACACAAGGGTTTGTCACCCTCTGATGCATGGAGACTGCCCCGAACCCCACCCACTGCCCCCAGACTCAAGACAGGCAGACCCCCTGCCGCCCGCCAGCCCATTCTGACCCACAGAGGCCCCTCAGGCCCCCATCCCCCGTGAGCATCCATGGTTCACCGTCGCAGGAGTGGAACGCAGCTGGTGCTTCCAAAGCGCGGACCGTGCCGTGCCGTGAGCAACCCAACACACACCCCACAGCGCCACTGGGATGCCAGCCTGCCCTCCGAGCCGGGGCCCAGGGGAAAGGGGAAGTGGCTTGTGAAGCAGGGGCCGAGGCCAGGGGGGCACGCGGGCTCCCATCCTGGTCCGGAGCGGCAGGAGCAGAGGAGCCCCGTGCTGAGGGGGTGGCAGCCCCGCAGCCCTCTCCCTCCGCTCACCGTGGCCCCACTCTCTTTGCCCAGGCTGATGGGAACTGCCCCGGGGAGGTCCAGATGACGCCAGAGCTATGAGCGGGCCTGCAGGCGTGGCGCCGAGGGCAAGCCAGCCATGGAGCAGCCGCCGGAGGAAGCCCCTGAGGTCCGGGAGGAGGAGGAGAAAGAGGAAGTGGCCGAGGCAGAGGGAGCCCCAGGACTCAATGGGGGACCAGAGAATTCTCTTCCTTCGAGCAGCTACTCAGGTGAGGAGGCGCGGGGTGTGTGTGTTGGTGGGGAGTGTGGAGGGGACCCGCGCGCACCTGCCCCTCCGCGAAGCAATGGAGACGGAGGCAGGCGGCCTAGGCTCTCACCCCGTTTCGGTGTCCCCCTCCGGGACAAACCCTTGGGTCGTGTGGGCTACCCCTTCAGCAGAACGGAGGGGGCAAGGGCAGTTGGTGCGGGCTGGGGCTTTGGTAGGACTTAGATGCGGGATCCGTCCTCCCCGCTCCGCCCCGGGGGACCCCGCCGCCTTCCCAGCATCCTCCAAAGAGCGACGGACGTTGCTGTGCTTGCTGGGCCCAGTCCACGCACAGGGGATCCCTGCTGATCGCACACTTCCTCCCTGAGCTGCCAGGGCAATAGCACTGATGCGAAGCAGTTAGCGCAAAAGACTGGTTAGTATTCGTCTCGTGAAGCCAAACAGCCTGTAACTCCTGATTGGTTCCCACTTGTGTGAGTCCAGGCGGACTAGAGAAGCAAATGCAGAGACACGCGTATGGACACAAGGGAAAGGTTTATAGGCAAGAGAAACGGAACATTGAAAAAGCATCCCAACCCAGTCCAGTCCAAGGTCATAAGTCCAACATTAGCCCATATGTCCAATACCAGTCTGTAAAGTCTTCTGACTCACCAAGCACGTGCAGTCGAAGCATCCCGGCGCTGGCAGGGGCCTCCCCATGGCTCTTCGCTTCCAGGGCTCAGGGTCCATCAACAGCATCCAGTGGCAGTAGAAACATCTCAGCGCTGACAGGGGTCTCTCTGTGGCTCCAACAGCTTCAGACGTCTATCAGGGTAAGGCGGTATGGCTTCTCCACCGGTTCCTCCCGTTCCTCGGACGCTGCCATCTTGTCTTGTCAGTGGGACGACTCCCAACAACTGGGAAGAGGGTCTCATCTCCACAAAGGAAATACCGTGAGACTTCCTAGAATGCTCAGGAGAAAGCCAGGCCCACACAGAGGTCTCATTGGTTATCTCCAGATAGACAGGCTAGACTCCACCCCTCCACACCCAATCATGAAATGGACACCAAAGTACATGACCGCCACACCATTTATTTCCCCATCACCGCCCAAAGTGTGGACGTCTTACTCTGGCATCTGTACCCATCATCATCACGCCATGGCCCCCTTCAGGCACATCCAGATACCAGCTCTGGGGTACCAGGCCGCCTCCTTCCCTGTCCCATCCCCCAGCTTCCTGCCCCCTGCAAGACCAGCATTCACAACTGAGCCTCCCTCCCTCTCCCAGCAGGGGGTCACCCTGAAGGAGACCCTGGGGTGGGTCAGGGCAGGGAAGCAGCCCCACCGAGTGCCAGCATGACTCTCGACCCTGCATTTGTGTGGGCCGGAGTGGCATGGAATGGAGTTTAGCGTTGCGACAAATGGGGAGGGGGGGGGCTGCAGAGGGGGCCCCGCCTTGCCTGTACCTGCAGCAGAGAGGGGCCTGACCCTGACACATATCCCTTTGCTCCTGCAAAAAACCATCGCAGGGGGTTTGCGTTAGACTGGGTTGTCTAGAGAAGCCAAAGCTGTGGCCCTCCTCCATGTATAAGTTGAAGGCATTAGTTGAAGAGGTCTTTGTACACCCAGACGCCAGCCCAGGCCGGTCCAACTCAGCTCGCAAGACTGCCGCCAGCCAGGTCACTCTTCAGACCAAAGACACAGAAACGCAAAGCAGGGTGCAGGAACCACAGGCTGGGAGGATGCAGGGTCATGGGACTCCAAGACCATTGGAAACGTGGCAGGGCACCCACAGCTCTCAGTGGCTCACAGGGTCAGTGCCCCTGGAGGAGGGGAGGGGAGGGGGGGGTGGCACCATCTCCTGGTCCCAGCACAGAGAGCCAGCACGCAGAAAGGGCAAAGGGTCAGAGAGAAGAAGGGGGTCCCCAGTGCGTCACTTATAGAAAGGCCAGGAAGCATCACCCCTCTGTGGCCTGATTGACAGGTCGGGCTCGAACCCTTCCCAGGTGCACGTGGACATGCTATGATTTCAGGGCCAAAGAGAAGGTCCCCCCCCAACCCACCCACCCCCATTCCCTTAGAGCCCTGCGTTCCAGTGGCCCGGCCGTTCCCAAAGGTCTAGCCTTGTTCCGAAGAAAGAGCCGACTACAAAGAAATGATCGCTCACTCAGCCCAAGCCTCACAGACTCACCGACATGGAGAAAGGCAAGGGCCGGTCAGAGAGCAGGCAGAAGCCACTGGATGCTTAGCAAGAGCCAAGGATGTCACCGAGGACGCCAAGGGCGATTGAAAGGGGCAGAGGGGAGCCCCGGAGGGGGTGTGGCACCATCTCCTGGTCCCAGGCCCCCTCGTCACCAGATCAAAGCGACTGTAGGTGAATGACCTGCACTGGGGCTTCTTACGCAGCCTTTCGCGTAATCATACTTTTCACAGCTGAGCTAGACTATCGTCTCTGGGAACAGAGGTCAGGGGGAGGCGGGGGAGGTGGGGAATTCAGGGAGCTTCATACGGAGCGGAAGAAGTCTGGGTCTGAATTGCGGTTCCTTCGAAGAAAGCCGGCTCAGGGCGGCACAGTGAGTCAGCTCAGCTCGGTGTCCCCCCCATGCAGGCCCCTGTGTCCACACGGGCAGCGGGGAGGTTAAGGCTGTCCGGACCCTTCAGGATGAGCTCCAACAGCTCCTCGGTGGCGGGAGATCCGCAGCCAAAAGGTTTCTCTGTCTTGCCAAGTTAACCCTGTCGTCCTGCGTGTGACGTGCTGCTTAACAGACTGTTGGCCAACAAATGGATACAGTAGAGGGAGCTTCATCCCCCTTTTATTTATTTTGTTTTTGTTTTATTTTTTTGGTGGCATCACTGCCCTGGTGGGAGTAGCAAGCCAAGCCTTGCTGCTGGATTTGAACTGTCAACCCTGTGGGCTGCAGTCCCGCAAACTACCACTAAGCCACCAGGGCTCAGCCTTCACCCCCCTTATAAAGGGTCATGTCCAACACTAGACAATCTCTCACTGGAAGACACCCCGTCCGTCCGTAGGACCCAGGGAGAGAGAGAACCACGGGAACTTTTCTGAGTGTAAAAGGAGCCATTTGCTTCAATCCAGCATCCTTTCCTGATACAAAGCCCCAAAGGAGATTGAGATAGAAGGCGCGTTCTTCCAGGTGACTCGGGCCTGTCTGAGTGCAGTGAGCGAAGCCTGAGAGCCACGCGGTCTCCCTGAAATCAGGAACGTGCCCGCTCGTGTTACTTCCTGCGAGTTTGAGTATTGGGTGAGAAGTCCTAGCCCGAGCAATAAATAATAAGAAGAAAAGGTAGGGAGATGAGAAGAGTCCACAAGAAAACTCGAGGGCCTCCGTGGAGAAGCCAAGCAATGTGGGAGGGGATAAGGCCAGCAAAGCCACATCACGTGGCTTCTGTACACCGGCACCGAGAAACCTGAAAGAGAAATGAGGGAGTCCGTTCCATTCACCGGGGCCTCTAAGGGAAGAAGAGACCGAGGAGTCAATCTAACCAAAGATGGGAAGGACATCCTGGTGAAATGGGCACGCACTGCTGAAAGGGATTAAAGCACAAGCCACACTGGTTGAGGGCTAGGCTTCCATGGCTGGTTTGTACTTTCTTTTTTTTTGGTGGGGGGGGAGGCATCACTGCCCTCTGGTGGTGGGAGTAGGAAGCCCAGCCTTGCTCCTGGAGAGCTGCTGCTGGATTTGGACCGTCAACCCTGTGAGCCGCAATCCCGCACTCAACCACTACGCCACCGGGGCTCAGCCCTTGGCCGTCGATCTTAATGGAAGCCAACGCCCAGGCCTTTCTGCACAGCACTGCTGAGGAGCCTCCGACAACCCCCTTAGACTAGCAGTTTAAGGGGTAAATTATGAGCACTGTCCGTAATACGCAGACCACTCCTCGACTTCTGCAAAGAAAACCACCTGGCAGAAAAACAGCAGGAGGCGGCTCCCTGCCGAACCGGCCCACGTGGCCCCACAACAGGAAAGCGTCACCAACTATCCAGGGTTGAAATGTCATTTATCAAGGAGGGGGTTGGCCAAGGGGACTCCTGGTGCCTGGAAGGGGACCAGAGCCTGGTGTCTCCCCCACCGTGGGGCAGCTTGGTTGTGTGGATTAATAATTCTTCTAATGGTCTTTGGAGAAAGAGTCTCTTCCTGTGATGGGGACACCCTTGTTTTTTGGGGAGCAGGGGGGGCGGGAACACTGAGTGACAGAATCAGAAGCTGGCGTCCCAGGTCTGTGACTTCTGCAAGCGTCAGCCTCTTTACCTGGAGAAGGTGAGTCCGGCCAGTGTTGGGATGCTTGGGTGGGACCAGGCATCTAGCTCCGGACTTTGCCCTCTCGCTGGAAGGAGGGCTCCCCCTGTCCCCTTGTTGTTAGCTGTCCCGGACTCACCTAGGAGCTCAGCCTCCTCTGACAGTCGAGGGGCAGGGTACGGTTTCCATGGCAGCCTGAGGTCCCTCCCCCAAGAGCCTCAGCATGGTTCCCACCTGCAACTGTTGACGAGCAGTCTAGTTCCCGGGACCCGCCTCTAAACACAACCAGACTCACCGCCTTTGGAGCTGATTCCGACTGAGCGGATGGAACCGAGCAGAAGCCAGCCTGGGGGGTCCCCGAGGCTGCGCCTTTGTACAAAAATGGAGCGAAAGCCTGGTCTTTATGCCCCAGAGCAGCTGCTGGTTTCAGACTGCTGACTATCAGGTTTACAGCCCAAGCTGTACAGGACCCCTCACAGCCAAGCCCACGCCACCGAGTCCACACAGGCTCCTGGTGTGCTCTGCAACAGGAGACGATTGATTGCCCCTGTGGGTTTCTCAGCCTAGAACTCTCTACAGCAGGAGTAGAAAGCCGCGTCTTCTCCCAAGGAGCAGCTTGTGGTTTTGAACTGCTGACCTTACTACTGATCAGAGCCCACCACGCATCCTCTGCACCACCAGGTCTCCATCCAGAGCCTCCGAGGAAGCCATGACCACCAGAGCACAGCTGCGCGCCCTGAAGCCATAGGAAGGAAGCCTGGCTCGTTTGCTACCCCCTCCCGCCCCCCAGCTCCTCACTCTCTGTGTGTCTTTGAAGCCAGCTCTCGACCTAAGGCCAGCCGGTATCCCCTTTAGTCTCCATCGTGAAACTCACTCACCAGGGTTCCCCTGCTGTGTACAGACAGGGGCCAGCACGAGTGGTACCTCCCACCCCCCCTCACTCCTGGCTCAGTGCCAGACTTCCCAACCACCTCCCCAAGAAGGAGGCCCAGAGTCTTAGCTGGGGGCTGAAGGGGAGAAGGTAGCCTTCTTCCTCGCTGGCCAGGGCCACCCCCCACCCCCCGAGCCCTGAGTGCTGGCTGGAAGCAGCCCCGGCGAGTGGGCCGGCAGATAAAGGCAGCCGGCTTGACAGCCCAGCCCCAGATTCCTGTAGGAGGCTAAGCGCCGTGGGCCTGTTTGCCGGTGTGGCTCTGCAGGCCAAGTCAACAGACAGGCCTCCCTCACACCCAGGAATACAGCATACTTGCAGCGCTGGGGACAAGATAGGCAATGGCGTCTGCAAGGTCAATAGTGTCTGTTTACCCGACTGGTAATCAAAAATGGCGCAACTGATACTTCACTCTGCGGGAAGAGGCGGGTGTTTACTCTGGGCCCAAACAGAGAGGTCAGGGCCTTGGGAGAACGAGAGTAGTCACCGCTGTCCTCAGCAGTGCCATCTTTCCTCTTATCATAGTGGGTGATCAATCAGTGACCGCGAACCTGTGTGCGTGCGTGCAGAGGGGAGGGAGTCCGGCCGAGGGAAGACCTCCAGCTCCAGGGGCTGGCCGGTCCCGGATCATGCCTGCTCTGATGCTGTCAACGGAATACTGACACCGCCCCCCCTCCACCCCCACAAGCCCACTCCACACTTGCAGGATGGGGTGGGAGCAGCGGCTGGCGGAGTTCTTGGAGGCGCCGACCGGGCACAGCGGGTGCAGAGAGCCCAGTAGGGGCCCGGTGCACGGTCGGCCTGCAGTGGGAAGGGGGGTGGCCCTCACAGCCTGCGTCATCAAGTCAGCCTTGCCCTGCCAAGTCCCAGGCCCACTCTCCTCGCCCCCAGGTTCCCCCTGGAACAGTGGCGAG
This sequence comes from Nesogale talazaci, assembly GCA_004026705.1. Taxonomy (NCBI): domain Eukaryota; kingdom Metazoa; phylum Chordata; class Mammalia; order Afrosoricida; family Tenrecidae; genus Nesogale; species Nesogale talazaci. The sequence goes on from PVJH01035399.1 coordinate 7,647, forward strand.
CCCGGCTTCCCAGGTGGCCTGGCAGATGGCCACAGGCAGCATGCAACAGCTGTGGCCTAAGGCTGGGACCCAGCCCTCCTCTTCCCCTTGGCAGTGGAAGGGGGCGGGGAGGAGCAAGGGCTTGGTGGGAGGAGGCTGGGGTCCACAGATCTCGCCTCTCCCACCTGACGGGCCTGAGGGGCACCACAGCCCTGAGGAGGGACTCCTAGTTTGGTTGGGTATGCTGAGAGCCTCAGTTTCCCGCTGGGTCTCAGTGTCTGCTTGCCCCCCCCCCTTTAGGAGACAGAGGAGGACTTCCAGAGCCTCACCCCCCCAAAACAGAAGCATTTTGTCATCTTTACTTCTGGGTGGGCTACATGGTGATATCATTAAAGCCCCTAAAGAGCCCCTGGGCCAGTCTCTTGACAGCCTTATACAGGGGAAGAAATGGGGCCTCAGGGAGGTCAAGTAACTTGTGGCTGACCCGGAAGTAGAACCTTTGTCATCTGAAAATTCGCCCCCGAGCTGCCAACACCTCAAGGGTCCCCCATGTGCACGCACCCCACAACCCCCCAGGGTGCGTTCTTATCGCCACCTGTAAGCAAGAACACCCCAAGCCCCTCGCCCATCCCTCTCTGCCTGGGCAGGAGGTCGGTGTGTTCTCGGGGTGGCTCGGCCCTTCCCTGCGACCGTCGAGGCTGTGGGACCCCCGACTGCTCACAGGTGACACGGCCGCACCCACTCACCCGCCAGTTCCACTGGGAGGCGCTCCTGGCGCCCCAAAACCCAGGGCGTCCCCCGTGGCCCACGGGCTCAGGCCTCTTGACTTCCTCTACTAACCACTCTGGTCCCAGCACCGTGAGCCAGGGCTCTGCAGCAGCACAGCAGGGGGAGGGAGGTGCTGCCCCAGGGCTCCCCTGGCCTAATGCTCAAGGACCCTCCCCCTGTGTTCTCGGGAGTGGGAATGGGGCTGGACGATAAGCAGCTTGGAAACGGAGAGGCTCTAACAAGCTGGACCACAGCAGCTGATACTTCCCCACCCGCCCCGCTGCTCTGAGACGGGCACTGTGCTTCCACCACCTGACAGGGGCGCAGGATTCGAGCCCCAGGCCGCTGGCTCTCACCCGCGGGGACGCTGGCTTGGAGGCCACGCAAAGCCCTCACCCCCCAGCCCAGACGGAGAGGCTTCCACGGGAACGCTGGCTCCTGGGAGATCCTGGGCGCCCTGCCTGTCCCTCATTCAGGGTGGTTTCCACGCCGCCCTGTGAGGTCAGCGGCTGGAGAGCGGGGTCTGGGACACGAGGCCGCGGGTGCTCATCGAATGGTGGGGCCGCCTGACCGCCAGCGGCTGCCAGCAATTAAGACACCTGCAGGGCATCCTGGGCCACGGGGCTGCGAGGAGGGGGCGTGGCACGAGATGGTCGGGAGGCGGCCAGGAGGGCTGGCCGTGTCTGACCTCTGGCTTCCCTAGGGCCCAGGCAGGGAGCCAGCATGCCCTCACCCTCCATCCTTCTTCACTGTCTGATCCTCTCCCCCTGCCCCCAACCAACATCTATGCTGGGCCTGCTTATTCACTCACTGCACTGGCCCCACGGAGCTCACAGCTACGGGGGGCTCAGTAAGGACATGGATAACCGCCCACAGGGCTCTGTCTACAGCAGCTGTCTCAGCCAGCAGCCAAGTCTCTCCAGGCCTTTCAGCCACGTGGTCCCTGGGTGCCTGTGAGCCCAGAAGACAGCCACCTGTCTTGTGGCCCCACGGACTCTCCATGCCCCAGTCTCTGGGACAGCGGCACTTACCAGCCAGGCTGCTTCCAACAAATCTGGTCCTGGGGTCTCTCTGTGCCCAGGACGACTCTTAAACAAGGACTGGGTCCAGTGGAGGTGCGGTTCCTGCCGTGTGTCCCCAGGAATACTGTCGGAGGGTGTCTTTAGACAAGTGGTCTCACAGACGCTCTCAAGGGACCTGGCGGGGTTCGATTCATGCCATCCACTAAGTGACTCGGGTGGCGAGATGGGCTGGGCACGACTGGGAGGCTGGCACAGCACCGGGCACGGCTTCCTCCTATTGTCCAGGGTCACCGTGAGCCGACGGGCACCGGAGCCCCTACAGCAGAAAGGTCAACATAAGGAATTGGGGCTCAAAAATCCATAACGCCAGGCTCACTGCCGTCGGGGGAGGCCGAGCCACAGTGCCCCACAGAGCACCTTCTCTCAAGGAGCGGCCGGTGGCTGCCGACCACCCGGCCACAGCTGATGTGCAGTCTCTGCACCTCATTGGACCGGTCGGGGGTGGGGGGGGGCTTTGAAAGCTGACAGAGGCGGTTGGCGTTTAGCAGAGGCAGGAGACCCACGAGTCACAGAACCACGCTGATTCCACAAGGCCTAACCAGATGGAGAAGGTGCATCGAAGAAGGAAGCCCTCCCTGTCCCGCAGGCGCACCTGGCCTTCCCCATGATCTCAGTGCCCTGACAAGGGCGATGTGCATCTCCTTTCCTCTTGTCCTTGCATACCAGTACCCTCCGGGAGCTTGCAATTGTCCTTCTGGGACAGTTAGGGGCCTGCGGATAGTGATCATGCCAGAGATAGTGACCCGAGTGCCTGACCCCGTGCCTCTCTCTCGTTGTCAGAACCCGGGGCTACAGCCGTCCTGGTGGGGATGCTCCACTCCCAATCTGCATAGATTGTATCTGGAGATGGTAAAGGCAACCGGAGAAAGTTTAAGGCCTGCCTCACCTTCCCGGGATGGAGACTTCCTCCTGGGTCCTTGGTGGGAGGAAGGCCTCACGGGAAGAGGCTCCAGCCCCGGCCGGCCCAGGCGGGTTTCAGGAAACGGCATCTTAGGTGTGCACACAAGGAACTCAGCGTCTGTGTCCCAGGAGGTGGCTGCTGAGGTCACGTCCTGGTCTGGCCTTTGAGAGAGAAGGAAGCCCAACTCCCCGAGCCCTGAATCCGCCCCACTGACAGAAACGGGGCCGGTCCTGGGGGCGGATGGGTGGGCATTAGATTCTAAAAGCTGATGGAAGAGACTGGGTGGGAGGCCGGCCCTTTTCCTGATCTTTACGGGCCCACCTCCCAAGGTGCGCACGTGGGTATAGACTCCCTCTGCCCTCCCCCGAGTTCAGCCCAGGGAGGCGCCGCCGGGAGGGATGGCTGTCACTGAGCACCAGTTGTAGGGGTGGGTGGGTGGGGAATCTGTGACCTGCCCTCCCTAACGCAGAGATCGGTCCCCAGAAAGGTCAAGCTCGGCGGCGGCGTGGCACAGAAACGCAGTGCAGCGCCCTCTGCCCTCTCCCGGTGGGCTCTGGACGCCCCCGCCCCCAACACTGCCCTCCCTGTCTGCCCGCAGACCTCTCCCAGAGCGCCTCGCCGCCCTCCCTGCTGGACCGGCTGCAGGGGGGCTGTGACGGGGCCGCGGGCGGCAGCCTCAACATGGAGTGCCGGGTGTGCGGGGACAAGGCTTCGGGCTTCCACTACGGCGTCCACGCCTGCGAGGGGTGCAAGGTACTGATCCCCGGGGTGGGGGGTGGGGGTGGGGGGCCCTGTGGGGAGGCAACCTCCCACAAAGGCCTCCCCTGCCACAGGGCTGGCCTGAAAGCGAGCCACCACCGGGAGTCCCCACTGGGAGGAGCCCAGCCCTTGGCTCCAGGCCCTGCTGGAGCGCAGTGTCCCCGTCAGAACCTGCCCTACTGGGCACCTGGCCCAGCCCCGCCCGCCTGCCCGCCCCTGGGCTCCCTGGCCATCTGGCGCCCCCTGGGGGCTGGGCTTGAGAAGGGATTTGAGTTGGACTTGAGGGCAGGGGCTTCCTGACCCACCACACGTTCACCAAATAGATCCCCAGACACCCCCTGAGAATAAAAAGGCCAGGTGCGTTTATGACAAGGTGACCAGACGTCCCTCTTTTTAACAATTTGCCCTGCATTACAATACAATTTTTGCATTCTATGAACATTTTTGTTGCTCCATATAGACCAAATTTTTCATCAAGAACCCCCCCCCATACCTCCCCCACCCCGTCAATGGTGCCCCGCTTAAAATCTGGTCACTTTATGAGCAAAGCAAGTAGCCCCGAGACACTTGCAGTTTGCCAAATCCCCGTGAGTCTGTAAGACGGCGCTGCCCTGGGCGCCTCTGAGATGCAGGTGGTAGGTTATTTCCGGATTTCAACTTCTCACCGCCCTGCCCGCTCCCCTTCACCCAATCTGGTGCCCCCCACCCCAGCCTCCGGGCAGGGAGCGTCAGTCCCCCTCTCCCTCCCCGGCTCCCCTGACCCCCGCTGCCCTCCCCTGCCAGGGCTTCTTCCGCCGCACGATCCACATGAAGCTGGAGTACGAGCGGTGTGAGCGCAGCTGCAAGGTCCAGAAGAAGAACCGCAACAAGTGCCAGTACTGCCGCTTCCAGAAGTGCCTGGCGCTGGGCATGTCGCATAACGGTGAGCCCCGCCCAGAGCCGCCAGGGTCCGCCCGCCAGGTGGCCCTTCCTCCCCAGCCCCCACACACAGTGGCCAGTTCCCAGCATCTCCCACGGGAAGCTCAGGAGTCCGGGCCTGAGACCTTCAGCCCCTCTCGGCGGCCCAGATCGCACACCTGTTCCAGGTGACCTTCCCGCAGTCTTGCAGCCTTCATGGCAAGAGCCGGGAACTGGCCACCTGTGTCTGCGGGCCTTGCCAGGCTGGGCATGTCCCGGAAGGTGGCCACGCTCCAGGACAGAGCCTTCCCTGCCCGGCTCTCGGCTCCGAGGACAAACGATTGCTTCACCCTGGGCACACCGAGGGCACGAGGGCAGGGCACCCGTCCTCTGTATGAGAGCGTCCCTCTGGGCAGGTCAGCTCCCTGCCGGCTCTTGCCTTCGGAGCCTGAGCGTCCGGCGTCCTCCAGGTGGCAGGGCCTGGGCCCGCCCTCTGCGGCTTCCCTCAGGGGATCAGGGTCGGACAGGTGTGGACTTGGGCCTCCCCTCAGTCCGTACGTGCCCCGGCCCCATTCCCTGAGTGGGGTCTCCGCCTCTGAGAGAAGGCAGCTCTGCACCTCCACACTCGGGGGGCCACGGGTCTCGATTCTGGCCATGAGCAAACACACGAGCAGTCGGTGGTCAGGCCGGGAGGGCGTACGAGCTGGCTTCCTGGGCGCCCCCATAGCGCCTGCCCGCTCTGTACCGGGTGCAGCAAAGGACCCAGAGAGCTTACGGGGTCTGGAGGGGGCGGCCCCCTCAGGCTGCCCCGCTTGCTGCCGTACAGCCTGTCGGGACGGGGAGGGTGGAGGTTGGGCCCCCGCCCGGGCTGCCTGGGTGATGGTCGTCATCCCCGGGCAGCCATCCGCTTTGGCCGGATGCCAGAGGCGGAGAAGCGGAAGCTGGTGGCGGGGCTGACGGCCAGCGAGGGGAGCCGGCACAACCCGCAGGTGGCCGACCTGAAGGCCTTCTCCAAGCACATCTACAACGCCTACCTGAAGAACTTCAACATGACCAAAAAGAAGGCCCGCAGCATCCTGACGGGCAAGGCCAGCCACACGGCGCCCTTCGTGATCCACGACATCGAGACGCTCTGGCAGGCCGAGAAGGGCCTGGTGTGGAAGCAGCTGGTGAACAGCCTGCCGCCCTACAAGGAGATCAGCGTGCACGTCTTCTACCGCTGTCAGTGCACCACGGTGGAGACGGTGCGCGAGCTCACCGAGTTCGCCAAGAGCATCCCCAGCTTCGGCAGCCTCTTCCTCAACGACCAGGTGACGCTGCTCAAGTACGGGGTGCACGAGGCCATCTTCGCCATGCTGGCCTCCATCGTCAACAAGGACGGGCTGCTGGTGGCCAACGGCAGCGGCTTCGTCACCCGCGAGTTCCTGCGCAGCCTCCGCAAGCCCTTCAGCGACATCATCGAGCCCAAGTTCGAGTTCGCCGTCAAGTTCAACGCCCTGGAGCTGGACGACAGCGACCTGGCCCTCTTCATCGCCGCCATCATCCTGTGCGGAGGTGAGTGGAGCCTGGCGCCTGGGACCCCGGGCTGACACGCCCATGTGCTGAACCGGCCCATGTGCCGCCGCCCCCCCTCACACAACCACCCCCCCACCCCCACCCCCACCCCCGAGAGTCTGACTCAGCCCCAGGCAGACAGAGTAGAATGGGCCCGACCTGCGGCCAAGCATTCACCCCTGCACCCCGGGGCTCCCTCTCTGGGCCCCGTCCAGGCACGGGGTGTACAGCGGGGCCTCAGCTCGGTCTTGGGCAAGCCAGAAAGAAAATGCATCGGGGGTGGGGGCGGGGGGGGGTGTAGGTAGGTAGAGAACACTTCTGGGTTTTTACAGGCCTTTTTCAAATAGCGGCATGCACTGCCGTCGAGTTAATGGCAACTCTGAGCAATCCCACAGGACAGGCTAGAAGGGTCCCTGTGCGTTTCCAGGGCTGAATTTAAAAATAATAATAATAATGTGGTCCTTTACTAAACACCTACTTTGTGCCTGACACTGTCGATGTGGTTTACATGTGATCTCACGCTCTAAGCCACATTGATCCCTTTTCCTATAACCAGTATTGCTTGCTTTGGCGGCACATGTACTAAACACACACACACACACACACACACACACACACGCCTCATTTAAAAAATTAAAACCAGGGGGCTGAGCCCCGGTGGCGTAGTGGTTGCGCGGGACTGCGGCCCACTGGGTTGGAGGTTCACATCCAGCAGCAGTTCTCCAGGAGCAAGGCTGGGCCTCCTACTCCCACCACCAGAGGACAGTGATGCCCCCCCAAACAAAACAAAACAAAAAATTAAAACCAAGACTGAGCCCCGGTGGCGTAGTGGTTGAGTGCAGGACTGTGGCCCACGGACTTGGCGATTCAAATCCAGCAGCGACTCTCCAGGAGCCAGGCAGGGTAGCTCCCACAACCACCAGAGGGCAGTGATGCCCCCCCCCCAAAAAAATTAAAACCACACCATATATGTATGTCTCACTTAAAAAAATTAAAACCAAACCATATTTCATTGCACTTTAGGCGAAAACTTGCACCGCAAATTGGTTTTCCCAAGAAATAACATACGTCATTTCCCACTTGGCTTTGGTTGCCATCCCAAATGCAGCATCCCAAAATCATCTTGATTTACTCCCACGGGTCTTTGTTTTTATTTGTCCCGAGTCCCTCACCCTCCCTATCCTCCCCTCTTCGGTTCTGGTAACTTCCTGTTGGTCTCCTATCAAGGACGGTTCTGAGACTCTCTGGGGAGAGAAAGCCTCGTCTTTCTCCCAAGGCGTGGCGTGTGGTTTCAAACCGTCGACCTTGCTGTCAGCAGCCCAACCCATCGCCACTGGGGCTCCTCGGTCCCATATCCCGTGCATACAGATAAGAGGGGTAGAGTCTTCCTCCTGCCTCTGCACACTTGATCCTCACAACAGCCTTGGGGAGCATGTCTTGCGGCCCCTCAGCAGCTGGCAGGTGTGAGTCCAGGCCGTGAGTCTCTCAGCAGCAAAAACGGTAGCTGGGGGTGGGGGTGGGAGTGCGGGGAGGCAGACTGGGGAGGGAAGTCGAGCACACATCCCCTAGGGTGGGAGAGTCGGGGAGCCCCCTTGAGGCCCTGCTTGGCCCGCCGGCCCTCCCACCCTTGCCCCCTGTGTCTCCGCAGACCGGCCAGGCCTCATGAACGTGCCCCAGGTGGAGGCCATCCAGGACAACATCCTGCAGGCCCTGGAGTTCCACCTGCAGGCCAACCACCCCGACGCCCAGTACCTCTTCCCCAAGCTGCTGCAGAAGCTGGCCGACCTGCGGCAGCTGGTGACCGAGCACGCCCAGATGATGCAGCGCATCAAGAAGACGGAGACTGAGACCCTGCTGCACCCGCTGCTGCAGGAGATCTACAAGGATATGTACTGAAGGGCGGCCGGCCCTGTCACCAAGACTTTGCGCCGACCAGCCGCCAGCCCCGCCCGGCACAGGCCCTGTCCAGGGCTCCCGCAGAGCCGGCCTCCTGCCCCCCAAACTCTCCTCTTCTTCCTCACTGTCCTCAGTGCCCCGTGCCTCTTCCTGCTGCCCCCATCCCCCCTCAGGAGGGTTCTCCCTCCTCACCTGCCTCCCCGTCCCAGCGCCTACCCCTCTTTCTCTGTCTGGGACATAGCTCGTCTTATTTCACCAGCAGCCTAGAGCAGAGGCCTTGCCAGGCCCTGCCCACCGCACCCTGGCTCCCGGCTGCGCAGCGCAAGGCTGACGCCATCCAAAGAAACACTAAAGCCGCCCGGGCCTGGCTTCCTGGGGGAGCCGAGAGTGGGCCCGGCCCACGGGAGCAGAAGCCTGTAAAGGCCACTGGGCAGGGGGGCCCTGGCCTGCCCGCCCACAGCAGAGCCTCGTGATCCCTGACCCAACCTGCCCCCATCACCCAGCATCCTTTCCCTTCTTCTCCGCACGGGTCTTCCAGGCCAGTGTCGCCCCCTGACCCCCGTGCTGGCCGCTGGAGGGTACCCCCAGCCTGGAAGGAGGTGAGCTGCCCCTGCTGAAAAGGAGCCAGGGTGCTTACTCCTGACCCCTGCAGGGATCTGAGGGTCAGGAGGGCAGCACCCAGACTCCCCTCTGCGCTGGAGCAGCCTTCGGTGTGTGTCCTCAACCGGAGGTCTGGCCGGGTCCAGGAGAGCCCCCCCCCAGCTGACATGCACACCCCCTCCCCACACACTCCCCGGAGCTGCCGCTCCTGCACACACCACAGCACTGAGATCACTTTACCTGGGGCTAGGGCTCCCTCCGCCTCCCACTCCGAGGCAGGTGAGGGCCCAAAGGGGGGCTGCAGGTGGGCGGGCAGAGCTGCACCCCCTGGTCTCTGGGCGGACAGCGGCGTCTTCAGAAGGTAAACGGGCCTTGGAGTTCTGTTAGCCATTTGTCCCAGCAGCCCTGTGTGCCCCCACCTCCCCAAGCTGGTCCCCTGCACACTCTCCGGTGGCGGGGCCTTGCCCAGCCCCCCTCCTCTGGCTCCAGGGGAGAGTCCACTGACCGCAAAGGAGGGGCTGAAGCATAACCTGACATGGAGGCCAGCAAGCTGCCCAGGCCGCTTTCCTGTGAGCATGCTAGCCGGGGGGGCTGGCTTAGGGACCCTGTGTGAGCCCCCGGACCACCTGGCTCCTGCCTGGCCCTCCTTCCCACAGGTCCTGGGAGCCTGACCCTGCACTCTGGGCAGGAATTGTCCAGCAGAGCACACAGACCCCAGCACCTGTCCCTGTCAGCCCCGTGGCCTCCAGGCCCTGCTCCCTCTCCCCGCCCAGCCCCAATGGCAGGGGTGTGCTGGTGCTCCTGTGGGGAGCCCCTCTGCAGGGAAAGAAGCTGCCTGGCCAGCGCCCACGGCCCCCCCTCCCCCCGCCCTGCCTGGTCTGGTGCTGAGGGTACAGCTTTTCTCAGTGTCTGAACAATCTCCAAAATGGAAATGTATATTTTTGCTAGGAGCCCCAGCTTCCTGTGTTTTTAATATAAATAGTGTATACAGACTGACAAGACTTTAAATAAATGGAAATTAAATATTTAAGAGTTGACCTTAAGCCGGACTGATCCTTCTTAGTACTCTTCCTGTTCCCCATCTGGATCCTCCTGCCCCTCTTCCATATTCGATGCCCAGAGAGGGGGTGCGACCTGGGCTGGTAATGGAGACTCGGGATGCTGGCCTGCAGGGAGCTGCCTCCCCTGCTCTGCTGACCAGCAAGGGGTCATGGTAAGTCCAAGGAGTGTCAGAACACACCCTCCCCACACCACAGAGTGAGTCAGGCTGTAATGGGGAAGAGGGGGTAGGCCCTGGTTTTCACAAAGGTGGCACAAACTGGGGGGTCGGCATGGGGAAGGGGGTGGCCACAGGACCTTGGGAAAGACAGCAGTCACCACCAAAACCTCGCGGCCCCTCACAGGAGACCAGGGGCCTTCTCTCCCTGGACAATTTTGACCCAAAGGTGGTGGAGGTGTCACACGTGGTCTACCAGGTGTTACCGGAAAAATGCCTCTTGCAGGAGAGCCAGGAGACAGACCCTGGACCCTCAACCCCCAAAGCGGGGAAGCACAGCACTCTGGACACGGGACAAGGGGACAGCGCGCTGCAACAGCAGGAGAGGCCAGGACAGAACAGGACTGGCGGTGTCAGAACGTGGGTGGACGGGCCAAGAACGGGACTTCATGGATGCCCAGGCAGCCAACTCTGAAGGTCGCCATTTAGCCTGTGACAGCGACACCCCAGCTTCCTCCCTCTCAGCGGTAACATCCTCAAGAGACTCCCTCCCGGGGGCCCAGCCCACGGCAACCCATGGGAGATGAGTGCAGGCCACACGTCAGTGTATGTTTAGGCAGGAAACTAGAGCCAGGCAAAATTTACTGAAAGGAGAGAACGCATCAAGAGGCAAGAACGAAACCAGCCGGCGATTTCCCAAGGCAGGACCTCCTCTCATCCTCTCGTTCCCCGGAGTTGAGGGGAGAAGAGTTTTCAGAATCATCACTCCCAATGATGTCATGGCTGGAATCCCCACTGAATCCCAGGCACCCAAATCACTTGCTACTTGGACTGTAGCTGCTACTGGAACCAGACCCCAAGCCCAGGAGAGGTCCGTCCCCCTGGGGCAGCTGAAGTGCCTGTCGCCCTCCACTGTGGCTGGCCTGGGGGGAACTCTTGCAGCTAAAGCACGAAGCCAGAGTCCAGGGACCTAGGTAGCAGGCTCCCTGCCATGCGCCAGAGAGAAGAGGTGGCCAGAAGAGGAGCGGAGCCAGGAGCCAGCGGGCAAACCTCTTGCACCAAGTACCAACGCCAGGCCCTCACCTGGGACTACCGGAGAGGGGAGGGCCCAGAATGGCACTTTCCCCTGCTTTCACTGGCCGCCAGTGAAAAGTCAGCTCAGCGCGGGACAGGTACAGCAAGAGGAGGAAGACAGCTGGGAACACGGGTGTCCCTGTACTTGCTCACGATGGAATGTTCTGGAACGCTTGGTTTCTTCTTCTACTTCCCTGTCCTTTCCACACCATGGGGGGAGGCGGGGACTTGGAGAGGAGGTGGCAACCTGGCTCTGAAAGGAACAGGAAATGAGCGAACTCGTTTTCCAATTCCTGGGAAATAGGAGCCAGAAGGGCCTCCCTTCAGACCACATTGTAGAAGGAACTGAGGTCAAGTGCGGGGAAGTACCTAGTTCAAGGTCATCCCAGGTCTCGCTGCGGCAAGCCTTCATTGAGCTCAGGCACGCTGCGCTCAGCAGTCCCCCTGCATGACCTCACCTCATCTTCACAGCAGCGCCATCAGATAGCCAGGCCTCGCTGCAAACAGAGGAAGGCCTGGACTTGTTTACCTGGAAAGGGGGTTCATTAAAGGGTGTTACCACCTCAGGACCTCCCGGCGGCTAGTTGTCAAGCTTGGAGACACATCAGCCAGGCCCAGTGAACCCCAGCACCTCACCTCACCCCACCCAACTTCACACTATCTCCCTCTAAGCCTGATGTCCGGTCAGGACCCAGCACCCTATTCCCCAGGCACCCACAGAGCTGTACCGCTCAGGACAGGTGGCAGGGACATACTCGCTGAGACAGATGGGAAATGTGCCCATTCCCACCCCATGTTGACCACCCGAGGGCCAGGGATAAGGCCCCTGAGAAGTCTCCCGTTTGCCATGTCCAGCCGGATTCTTTGGGCTGGTGACTTTCCACGCCAGCTGGTGTCAGGAATAGACTTGCAGTGGGCAGCCAAGCTGAGGACCCACGGGGAGGAGGAGGAGGGTTTCGGGTCACCTGCAGAGCCCCGCAAACACAGGCATCGCTAGTTCCCAGGCCAGGCCCACACCATCATCTGGAACCTTCCAAAGGCAGCCAGTCGGCCCTCTGAAGTCTCCACTCACCCTCAGCTTCACCCTTAGAAGGCTTCCATCTGTCTCCTTCAGTTATAAACCCACCAACTCAAACTCCCTACCACCCAGCTTTTTCCAACACACGGTCCGGGGGTTCCTCAAACTACGGCCCGCGGGCCACATGCGGCCCACCAGGGACATTTATCTGGTGTTTTTTGGCCACAGCTCTTTTCCTGCTTAGCAGCCGACTCACCCCTCCCCGCAGTGAATTTGTTCATAGTTGGGTTTGTTTTTTTTTTTCAACTCTAGTCCGGCCCTCCAATGGTCTGAAGGACAGTGAACCTGCTCCACCCCCCCC
>PVJH01035400.1:0-19736 GCA_004026705.1 Nesogale talazaci
GTCCCTCCTCAGTGCCGCCGCCAAGCTCATCCAGGGCTGCGGCTGTGGGGTCTGGAAGCTGTTTGGGAAATGCGTTCCTGGTGTGGAAACGGGCTGGGCGCCGCTGCCCAGCGGAATGTCTGTGTGTCAGCAGAAGGCGCCCTCCCTCCCCCCCGCCAGCCCGGCTCCAGCTCACCACTCCAGGCTGGACGGGTGCCGACGTCTTGCCAGACGGGGGCCCACCGGCTTTGCCTGACTGGCAGGGAGTGGGGCACTGTGGGCCCCTACTTCTTCAGGGATTCTGAGGACAGAGCAGGCAGGAGACATGAGACCTCTTCAGGCAGAGTGGTGGGAGGACTGAGGGAGAAGACAGACAAATCCAAGAGGCCCCAGAGGTCACCCCACTGTGACTGGGGGGCTGTGCTTCAGGGTTACCAGGTATAACTGTGGGTCACCCATAGTGCCCGGGTGCATCCTCCGTGCATAGCGTTGTGGGGGGGCTTGGGGACAGAGAACTGGCGAGCCACCTGCTCATCAGGTGCTCAGATGGGTGTGAGTGACTGACAGGAGGAGGGGCCGACACTGAGCTCTGTTTCACCACTGCAGCCTGTCCCTCACTGCGGGTGAGCTCATGGGGGGATTGGGTATGTGCATGCATACATGCACACACATGTACATGCACACATGTAAATACATGCACACCGCATGTACATATGTACATACATGTGTTCATAACAGGTGCATGAATGTGTACACATGTGCACATGCGTGCTTATAAACATGTACACATGCGTACATGTATGCGTGTGCACGCATGTGTATATGGATATCCACACGTGTGTCCTCTGAAGCAGGACACACTTCAAGGTGGGCTCAGATTGGGGTAGCATTTAGGCTCCCAGCTCCTCCCCAGGGTGTGCAGGGAACCCCAGAATCTTGAGGGTTCGGGGCACATGGGTGACCCCCTGGCCTGGGGGCTCTCTGGGAAATGTGCTCCTGGAACATGTCTACATCTGGGGAGCCCCATGCAGCGGGGAGTGGGGCTGACAACCTGTCCAGGGGGGAGGGGGAGAATCTGGTGTAGGTGGCAGGGAGACCCGGGAAAGTGGCTTGAGTGTTACCCATAGACCAGCCAGGGGCAGTGGGGTGGGGCTAGGCAGCGGCCAGACTGGCCCGGGACCCAGGCATCAGGGAGAAGGGCGGTCTGGAAGGCACCAGAGGGAGTCTGCTCTCTCAGGAGGCTTGTCACAGTGCCTTCAGGGAGCCCTGGTGGCGCAGTGGTTATGCACTGGGCTGCCAATTGCATGGCCAGCAGTTCTAACCTTCCAGCCAGCTCAGGGGGAGGGGGGGGGTTCCTACTCCCACACAGGGTGGCAGCCTCAGACACCCACAACGGCAGCTGAACCCTGTCCTGTAGGCTCGCTCTGAGTCGACATCAACTCCATGGCGGTGAGTTTGGAGTCTTGTCTGGGGGTTCAGGAGCTCACCACCCCAAAGCTATAACTACGCCTACCTCCAAAGGGCACCAGAGGGGAAAGGGCCTGGCCACTTCCAAACCTTGACCTGAAAGGGGCGCCCGAGCAGCTCTGGTGCTGAGGTCTCTTGCCCAGGGAGATTGGACTCCTTCCGCCCCTCCCCGAGGCTGCGTTTATTTCCAGAGCAGAGACCGGCCGCCAGCCTCGGAGCTGTGCCGAGCCTGGCTCTGGCCTTCCGGAATCCTGCCTGTGGCGGCCGCATGGTAAATCCATTAGCCAGTCTCTGCTCCTCGCCCAAGCCAAAGGAAGGGAAATTGAAACCACGGCTGTTTCCATGAGCCCAGCTGCCATGCCGACTGCAGCTGTCCCTGGCTGGGCCAGGCGGAAACAGGGCGCCCCCTCCTCTTGGAAACTGGGGGCCCCTGGAAGGACCCAACACAGAACGACTTTCCATTCTGAATGCCCCACCCCAGGCCAGACAGCCTGGGAGTAGCCAGCCCCTGCACGGGGCCTGAGGGAAGCCCAGGCCATGGTCTGTCAGGAGAGGCAGCGGCCAGGCCAGCCAGAGTGTGCGTGCTGGGCTCCCTGACACAGGCGCACGTGGATATGCACGTGACAGGCCTCTGGGTGTCCTGCCGCCCCGTTCTCTCCCCTGTGACCATGCGAGGGCCCAAGGGGGGCTCCAGTGCTGACCCCGTCCCACCACTGCACGGCCCTGAGGTTGGCTGGGGAAACTGAGTCTGCAGGCGGGTACCCAAGAACCCTGAGTCTCACACTGCACCCACGGGAAGTCTAGTATGATCTAGGAAGGCTTCCTGGTGAAAGAGGGCCTGAGCTGGCTTTCTCAGGCACGTGGGGAGAACATCCCATTCCAGAAGACACGAACAGAGAGGCTTGTCAGGGAGATCCTATGGGGGGGTGGGGGAGGGCACTGCTGGCACAAGGCAGGTTAGGGTGGAAGGGGGACCCCAGAAAGCCTGAATGCTGCGTCAAGGGTTTTGCTGGCACTGTGTGCCTGGACATCTTAGGCCTGGACAACAGTCTGCATGTAGCATCAGGGACTAGGGCCAGGTCTGCAGCAGGCACTCCACAGACCAGTGGCCAGGGATCTACAGCAGCCCATACTGGGCCCCATCTGCCACCCCTGTTACCCCCTCCCCCAACTGAAACCCAGCGAGTCCCCCAAAGATATAGGGGGTTAGGGATGGCCCCCAGGCAGTGTGGAGTCACCCTGAGCCACTTCCCACCCCTGGTCCACCAGCTCCCACCACACTGCCCCACCACTGGGAGCGCCAGACAAAGCCGTACCAGTCCACACACCAAGAAGCTGCTTCCAAGCCCCCTGGACTCGCGATGCCAACTGCCTATGCGTGCACACCTGCCCAACAAACTCCTTCCACTGGAGATGACACAGCCCCGATGACAAAGGCCTCAAGGGTCTCTCCTGGGTGAGGGAGGGGGCGGGGAGGCAGAAGTTCCCTTCAGACCCTCCCTGCAGGCCCAGGGCTCAAAGACCAGTCTCTGCACCAGGCTGGGCAAACACGGTTTGGCTAAGGACCTGGCGGATCAGGAGCTTGGCCACCCAGCCAGACCCCAAGGGGAGGTGGGGTTGGGAAGGGTCAGGGCAGAGGCCTGGGCCTGACTGGTGCCTCCAGATGCCCATGGCGGAGAGGTGGTCCAGGGGCAGCAGGGCAATCGTGTAGCCGTGGTCACCAACCAGAAGGTCTGGAAACGCCAGAGCTGAGATGCCAGGCAACACAAGGCTCTGATTAGGGGCTGGGACAGAAGGGTGAAGCACATGGAAATGAGAGGGATGGAACTAGGCTCATGAATAGATGGGCCGGTGCAGGAGGCATCTATCCCACCTGGTCACAGGGCTATCTTCTCACTTCCCCTGTCCACCAAGATGGCCTGGGGGACTGTTTCCAGGACAGGCACAGGGGGCCCATCAGAGGGGTGATCCATGGCTTTGTGGAGCTCTGACTGCTGCCCCGACCTGCACCCTCCTGACTGTGCAGCAGCAGAGTTGTCACCAGCACAATTCTAGAACAAGGGGGCAGTGGTTACCTGAGCTCCCTTCCCCCCTGCCCCAGGAGGCCCCTCTGGGTTCCATGGCGGCAGCTTCCAGTGCTGAGCAGGGCCCACCAGCATGGCCAGGCTGCTGCTGGCCCGTCCACCGGGAGTCAAAGGGCCAGGGCCAGGGCCACAGGGCAGGTCTCGTCCACGATTGAGGTGGGTCTGCACCCTGAACCTGTGGACAGTGATGGACAGCCTCTTCACTCAATCGGGGCTTGGATTCACACTCTCACCCCTCTGGCTCCAGCTCCGCCCCTCCGCCCCTCCCTAGGTCCCTCAGCAGCCGCAGGCTGTAAGCAGCACAGCCGCCACTCTCCTGGAGGGATGTGGGGTCAGGCCCCCACAGGCCTCTAGCCTCTGTCGCCAGGCAGGCTCTGACTGTGGGGTTGACGGAGATTATATTCCTGTCTTGGCCTGCTCCACCACTCTACCTGCCAGGAAGCGCAGCCTGGGGCAGTGAGAGCCGGAGCCAGAGCCCAGGAGAGGGAGGAAATGGGAGCTGGAGCACCGGAAATGCCACCACCCTGCCTGGGAGGAACGGGCTTCACACTCGGGCTTCCTAGATCCAGGCCAGAGGAGACAGCCAGGGTGCACCAGCCAGCCAGGAAGGCCATATTGGAGAGCTCAGGGAGTGCTGGGCAGAGAGCCCCCATGTTAGAGCTCAGGGAGTGAATGAGAGCCGAAGAAAACCCCCATGTTAGAGCTCAGGGAGTTCCAGAAGGTCGTACCAGATTCTGGAGGTCCGGCAGCAGTGACCGAGGTGCCCGCAGGAAGTGCAAGGGCTCTGCTGGCACCCGCCTGCCCTGCCCACAAGCTGGTGAGGATGGCTGGCCACGCTCCTCCTCGGGACATCAGTGCCCCAGCAGACACAGCACCGACGACCACGGGGCGCGGCTCACAACACCAGCTCGCTGCTGTCCCGTCACTGCTGACTCATTGGGATCCAGACACCGTCACCATTGACGGGAGTAAAAAGCTTGGGCTTCCTTAGGAGCAGCTGCCGACTGCCGACGGTGAGCCTGGCAGCCCAAGGCAGAACCACTACACAGGGGCCCGGGTAAAAACCTAACCCAGCCCAAACCAGGGGCCGAGCCACAGCAACCCCCCAGGACTGAGTAGAACAACCCCACCGGGTCCCCAAGGTTGTCCATCCTCCCAGAAGCACACGGCCACACCCCTCACTCAGGACCGCTCCACCCCCAAGGAGCTGGGCTTCAGGGGACGACCCCGCCCCACAGGGAGGTTCAAACCAGGGAGCTCTTCCTCAGCTGTCCAGCACTTCATCGCTGCGCCACCAGCACCTGCTCCTTCCTGGAATCTAGCTCGGCCAGAAAGCGGGGTGATACCCTGCACAGGCAGCCCGAGGAGAGGCCAACCTGACAGGAACCCATTCGTCCCACGCTGTGTCCAGAGCAGGCACTTGTGGAGGGACAGAAAACAGGTGGGAGGCATCCAGGGCTGGGGAGGGGGAGGCCCCGGGAGAAGCTGCCAATGGGTGCAGGGGTGCGGCTTGGGGGTGAGGGGGACGTTGAGAGGCTGGGGCAGGTGGTGGCCGCCCAGGTCTGTGAATGTCCCGGGTTCTCAAGGTCTAGGCAGCCTTTGCAGGGAGAAGAAAGTTTCTGCCTCCATTCGATGTGGATGTGGGAGGGCTCTGTGGGGGGCAGCCAGCGGAAGGGGGCCTCAAGCAGGTCCTTCTGATCTGCATGGAGGTAGGGCAGGCGAGGCTGCTCACTGACTGGGGTCAGGGGCAGGGGTGGGGAACGGGGTGGTTTGCCAACAACCCCACCTCCAAGGGGGAGGGGGTGACACCATGAATGACCAACTGACCCTGGAACGTGCCCTGGGCTGCCAAACAGACCTGTTTCAGAAGAAGTACGGCCAGAGTGCTCCTTGGAGGCAGGCATGGCCAGACGTGGTCTGGACTGTGGGCCTGACGTCAGGAGAGAGCAGTTCCCCGGGGAAAGCAGAGGGTCAGCGAAAAGGCACAGGGCCCTCGGCCAGACAGGCTGCCACCATGGCTGCACCGAGGGGCTCCAACATCAGAACACTCGTGGGGAGCGAGTGGGACCGGGTTTCCTTCTGCCGTGTGTGGGGTCACTGTGGGTCAGAACCGGCTGAACCGGCTGAGCGGAGGCAAAGGGCAGCAGCCCTCGGGAGGCCACTGTAGCCAGTGCCCAGGTTTGTGCCTGGGCCCTCGTGCTGCCCTGGATGCTGGGCACTGCCACACGACAGCAGCATGGCTGAGAGCATCTTCTGCTCAGCCGGGTCAAGGTCGGCTGCCGAAAGCAGGTGGCTCTCCCAGGCACCCCAGCTTCAGGGCCACCCCTTCCAGCTCTTCCTTGCTGCCGTGATGGGAAGCGAAACAGTCCGGGAGCTCTTTGGGGGAGCCCACCCGATGAACTCTGGTCTCGGAGTGAGGGGACCTGCCATCCTCCCTAGGGAGGCCCCAGGCGGTCCAGTGAGAAGGACCTGTGTGGTGTCGTTGGCGTTCTGTGCGCCTGACCCAGGACTCCGACAGGATCCCTGCCGGCCCCCCCACCCCCCGCCTGCCGGGATGCGGCAGCAGCTGGCTGGGGTCAGTCCACAGCCTTCCCAGTCGGGTCGGCGCCCCCCATGCTCCCTAATCTAAGCCCCAGCGGCTGGATGGTGCTTCCTCTCAGATTCCTGACACTCCCTGCAGGCGGTGGGACACAGCCAGCCTCGTTCCAATTGAGCCCCTGGGGTGAGAGGACAGGCTAGGCCAGGACTTGTCTGGAGCCTGCAGACATAGTTGGGGCAGGGAGAGGGGGAGGAGTGTGGGGAAAGGGGGGGAGCAAGTCACCGAGGATCCCTGGGGTGGAGGAAGCATGTCAGAGGTGGGGGCCCCATTGTCCTTCAGAAGCTCCACAGCAGGCGCCAAAGACCCCTTAGGTCTGGATCCACAGGGGCCCAGGAAGGCTGTCACAGCTCCACGTCCCCACAGGGCTTCTCAGAAATGCTAACTCTGCCTGCAGACAGGCCCACAGCCAAAGAGGAGCTGGGGTCGGTATGCTGAGCCTCCCCAGTGTTCTCAGGGGAGAGGGGCCACACTCAGGGAAAGCCTTATTCAGGAGCACCCTGACCGACTTGTTCTGGTAGCTGCCTCTTTCCTGGAAGGAACTGGGATGGTGGGGGTTGGAACAGCCTCTTTGGCTGTTCGGAGTCGGTGACTCCTGGGCCTCACTGTCCCTGTGGAGAGGCCCCAGTCCCTCCAAGTGAGCAGACCCCCCCCCCCATGGGGGCTCCGCTCAGAGCAGGAGAGAAAAAGCCTTCCCCCGCCCGCCAGTAAACACCACGAGAGCTTTCCGGCTCATGCAGCTCTTGCCATGGACTGAGTAGACCCATTTTACAGATGGGAACGTTTATGGAGCAGGGCTCCCCAGTGGGGAAGAAGGGCTTAAGGTTTGGCACAGGAGATGTGAGTTTGGATTAGGATGCTTCCCCCCCACCCTCCCCACCAGCAGGCAGGGAGGCTCAATGGCATGCAGCTTGGATGCAGGGAATTCCCCATCCCCCATCCCTGGGTCACCCTGGAGCTGGGCACAGTGAGACTCCCCAATCTTCCCTAACTGAGGTCTCAAAGCCAAAATCAGCCCACTCTCTTCAAATCGATCTGTCTCAGTGCCCTGTAGAAAATTTTCAAGGTTATAAATATTTTAGGGAGCAGACAGCCTCATCTTTTTCACTAAGAGCAGCTGGTGGGTTTGAACTGCGACCTTGCAGTCTGCCGCCCTACACGTATCCCTCAATGCCACCAGGCTCCTGAAGCATCCAAGGGTTTCCCAACAGGTTCCCCCCCCCCCATTTGGAAATGGCCCCTTGTGTAGATGGGAAAGCTGAGGCCCAGGGTGGCTCTTGCTCACCCAAGATCACATAATGAGAGTCTGGCCTGAGACTCACACCTGTCCCTGCTGGCACCCAAGATTTTCCCAGCCCACGACCCCATCAAGCCTCCCTCCACCCACTCCCCTGGAGGCAAGCTTGGGTCAGTCCAAGGAGTCTGGCAGTGTCCCCGGTTCTCTGGGGTCCGAGGTTCCCAACAACCCCAGCAGTGAGAACCCCAGACAAGCCAACTTGCCCCGAAGCACCCAGCCCTGGCCCCTCACCTGGGAGTGGGCGCCCAGCTCCTCCCCAGGACCGGCTCTCTGAACACAGCAAACACTCCGGTCTGGAGCTGTGCTCACACCTCGGGCCAGGGCAGCCAGCCAGGCCCCACGCCAGCTCAAGTTTACTGCCCGATCCATCACTCCGAGTGGCTCCTGGCTCACCCCACGGACACACGCCATCAGGCCGGCTCACACCACCCAGCGTGTGACCGGGCAGGGCCGCCCTTCCTCTGGGTAACGTTCCCCATCCTCTCCGATAGTACATGGCCGGCCAGCTGCCCCACGGGCCACTTGCTCCCTGCCGAGCCGCCATGTCCAGGGCAGGGGAGATGCGGGAATCATCGCTGGCTCCTGGCCCTGCAGCATCCTCAGCTGGGCAGGCGGTGACTTGGACCCAGCCAAGCCAACATGCCACACTGGGGCAGAGCACGCCAGCACCCGAGGCCGTCTTGTCTTGACACAGCCCGTCTGGCCAGAGGTACACTCAGAACTCAGAGGCCCTTGCTGTGATGGTGGACACGGAGCTGGCTCCTGCCCGCAGGCCACCTGTGTACCACCTGTGTACCTCACTGCAGGTTGGTCCCACCCAACAGTGCCACGGAAGAAAGACCTGGAAAAGTGCTTCTAGAAAGATGGTGGCCCAAGGACAGGGCCGTCGGGGCCGACACGAGGGAGCATGCACCGGCAGACAGGAGTTTCGGTTTGGTCCTCTGGGTAGGATTCCTGCTTGCCAGGTGAGTCCCCTTGTCGACCAGCACACCTGAGCTGCCACCATCCAGGTGAGCGGAGGAAGATTTGTGCGTGGCTATTTTTGCTGAACAGGTTTCTGTAGAGCTTCCGGGCTGAGGTGGAGTGGGAAGACCCAGCAGTCTACTCCCAAAACTCGGTGGCTGGCAGCACATGTCCCAGGTGCCCCCAGCCCCCTCCTCATGCCATCCAGTCCCCCTACTTTCGAAGGGAACACCAAAGGCAGTAAGACCGCCGAGGGTGACGGGGGCAGGAGTTCCCATCAGACACACCTGCCTCTCCATCACAGGAAGGGGGATCTGTGTGCTGGGGGACGGGTGGGGGGTGGGATTTCCCAGGCCTGACCCTGCTGCAATGAAAGCAGACTGAGAGGGGTTGGGGTCCCCAGCCTCAACGTGAAGGTTAAATCAGGTCCAGGCCAGAGATGAGGCTGGAGTATAGTCCAGGTCCCCGAACGCTCTGTCCTGAGCAAGGGCCTGCGGCTGGTCACAGTGGCCCTACCCTCTGCTGGTAGAGATTCGGGGTGGGGCTGACCCTCCACCTTCTCCTTCTCCTTCCATCCTCCTTCTCCTTCAAGAGACAGCCCAGGAAGCTACTGTTGGTGACATACAGATGCCCTGAGACCTGGCCAGAGTCCCGTCTGCCTGTGTGGGAGAGCCCCACCTGGACATCACTCCTCCATCTCCTACATGCCGGGGAGTTGATTCTGACTGATAGTGACCCCAGATCCAAAATCCAAACTCCCTGTTGACGCCGATTCCCAGCGACCCCACAGGACAGGGTAGAACAGTACGAAGACCTGCCTTTCTCTAGAGGAGCGGCCAGGGGTCTCAAACTGCTGACCTTGCAGTCAGCGGCCCAATGAGGAACTACCATGTCACCAGGGCTCCTAGTGACCCCCTGTAACAGCGGGTCTCAACCTGTGGGTCGCGACCCTTTGGGAGTCAAACGACCCTTTCACAAGGGTCACCTGATTCATCACAGGAGCCAAATGACAGTGATGAAGTCGCAACGAAAATAATTTTATGGTGGGGGGGGGGGTGACCACAATGTGAGGAACTGTATGAGAGGGGGGCGGCATGAGGAAGATGGAGAACCCCTGCTGTAAAGGGTTTCTGAGTTAGAAATCTTGATAGCAACAGTCTCATTCTGACGGCCCTGAGTCCATGCTGACGCACAGGGACCCCTGGTAGGCTTCTGAGACTATCACTGTTTACAGGAGTAGAAAGAGCCCGGTCTCTCTTCCTGGGAGCTGCTGGTGGGTTTGAACCGCCAACCCTGTGGTTAGCAGCCACTGTGCCACCAGGATATCTAGTGCCCTTTCCTCTTCAGTGCTCAAGTGCCCGCTGCAGTGAGGCTGTGCCACAGTAGATAGGACATGCGCACAGCGGAGCTTCCTCAAGGGAGAGCAGACAGTGGAGGTCCCTGAACAAGACCTTTCCTCCTCGCTCCAGTCTGCCCATGGAAGGGCTGCCCCTACCCCTCATCCAGCACCACTGCACTCAGCAGGTCCTGTGGGTGGGGACAGACGGGGGTGGGGGTGGGGGGGCCTTTACAGAGAGGGAAACCAGCACAAAACCAGAAAAAGAGAGAAGGGAGGTCTCTAGGTGGTGCTGTTGTCTCCAGTCTGCACACATCCTGTCCCCCAGTCAGGGTAGGCCCTGACCCCCTGGGTCTGGCTCAAGCCACCCACTGGTTACTCGAACACCTGGAAACAGAAGCCCCGAGTTTCTGGAACTTCTCTGGTGGGGCAGACGCCCCAGCGGGCCCAGGGCAGCAGGACAGCAAGCGCTGGCCGCATTCCTGCAGCACGCTGGGCTCGGGTGCCTGCTGAGGGGGGCGTCCTGAGAACCTGGGGTGTCTGGCTCCCACGCCCACTCTCCTTGCGCCTCTCTTCCAGGCTCCCACTCAGTCTCACCCGCTCAGTCTCCTCCTCTGGGGAATTTCCTTTCCGTTTGCTTGTTTTGAGTCTACTGAAGACAGGCCAAGGACTGGGAGTCAAGCAGAGGCTAAGCCTAACTTGGCAAAGCCTACCAGCACAGGACAGAGCCGGGGCCTCGGAGCATCGTGGCCAGAAACGTGGGGGCCCGTGCCCACCCAGCTCAGGGGCACTCCTTGCCCACCACCCCCGGCCTCCAGCAAGCAAAGCCCTGCGCAGGGCTCCCACTCACAACAAACTCTGTCAGCTTGATGCCCAGACGGGAAGGGTGACCACCTGGGCTGGTCCCCGGCCCTCCACCCCCATCCTCAGACAAGAAGACAGGTCAGGTGACCAGATCCCTGAGCAATTAGCTCTCTCCAGTGTCCCCAAGCCCCCCATCACTCCTGGGCCAGGGGAGCAGATGGAAGAGGGGTGGGCAGGGACATCAGGGGTCAGGGTGGGTCCTACCTTGGCAGGTCTTGCCGTCCCCCTGCAGCTGGTGGCCGGGGGGGCACCGGCAGTAGAAGCCCCCCACCGTGTTGCAGCAGCGACCCTGGCAGCCCCCGTTGGCAGCCTCACACTCGTCCACGTCTGCAAGGGGAAAGGGCAGTGAGTTCTGGCCCAGAAGGGACTCCCACCACCAGGACAGTGTCCCTCTGCCCAGCAGCCCCTAAGGTCAGGGGAGACCCCTGACCCATCAACCCATAGCCAAGACCCCCAGGGGGGCCCACGTGGTGAAATTATCCCTGCTGTCGCCCTGGGGACACATGGTCTCCCTGAGGCTGCCCTCATCATACGGGCTGCCCCGGATTGAGCCTCTGGACGGGGGTCCTGGCTGTGCTTCAGCTTCGTGTCCCCAGAGAAAGTCAAGTGTCACCAGCTCAGAGAGGGGACCCCCCCACCCCACCACCCATGCCAGAGCTCCACAGCACAGAGGGCACACAGGTCTCCCAGGGAGGCGGGCTGGGATGTGGACATGTCTAGGCATTTTCGGAGGCCTGGGGATTGGGCCTAAAGGAAAGAGGGCCCAGAGAGGCTGACCCAAAGACCCCACTGGGGAGAGGGAGGTGCTGTGTGCCAGACCCCAGACTCCAGGCTCCGCTGCTCTCTGCCCGTGCGGTCAACCCCTCTGAAGCTGTGTTCAAAGTCCCCCACCTCCTGGCTTGTACCGGGGGGCCAAGCCACCCCCCTGCCCAGTCTGCCACCTGGGCTCTGGCTGGCCTGAGCACAGACGGTGGAGGAACGAAAACACTCACTGCCATGAAGGGAATTCCAACCCAAGTGGGCCAGCAGTGCAAGAGTGGAAAGCCATTCTATCTTCCCCCCCACAGAGCTGCGGGTGGTTTCGAACCTCTGACTATGGGTTAGCAACCCAAGGCATAACCACGCCTCCAGCAGGGCTTCCCCCACCCCCAGCCTCTCCCTGGAACCTGGCAGCAGCTATAGACGAAACAGAGACCCTTGTGTGTCCCAAACGGAAGACGGTCGGGCCTACCAGAAGCTCGGTCCCCAGAGACCCCCTAACTGGCACCTCCTGACCAGCTCTAGCCTCTCACGCTGCACCTCGGGTGGTTGGGGGAGGGGGGAGTGCTGGAGAAAGACGGAGCCTGGGAGTCCCACGAGAAAGGCCAGATGCCTCAAGACTGCTGGAATGTAACCCCAGCCCTGTCCCGCTGAGGTTAACACAGGGAATTTTCTGGGAATTCCTAGAGAGTTACTCAGGGCGAGACACATCTCCGCCCAGCCATGGGGTCAGGGCCCGGGATGTCCCGGCTCTCCGGGCCAGCCAGGGCGGAGGGCCAGCTGGAGGAGGTTGGAGGGGCCCCGCATGGATGAGCTCAGAGGGAAGCTCCTTGTTCGCCCTGACCTGGGGCAGCCACGATGGATCAGTAGGAAGCAAGACAAGGCCGCGGGCAAGCGGGGCGGGAGCAATGCCCACTCTCATGCCCCCTGGTGCTGCTCATACAAGGAGGGCCACACTCAGGCAGGTGGGCAGTCCGCTATGCAGAGCCCACTGGGTTCAGCTGAGTCCCCAGCCCACAAGCACCCTGCTGCCTCTGGTCTCTGCTGCCTTTGAGGGACACCATGGCACCCCCTGCAGTGGGCAGAGGTGGCCTGTGCACCCCACCCCCAACACACACACACACACACAGGCAAGACGTGCTTCCCTCAACCCCGAGATCTGCACTGGCCCACCTCCCTCAGGGTCGTGTCCAGCCCAGGCCTGGCACTTGGGGCCACAGGAAACAGTGAATGCTGACCAGACTTCACATAAAGGGCTCCAGGAGAGCAGGGGGGCTGGTCATCCCTCCCCAGCCAGCGCCAACCCAGAACGAGCAGGAGGGGTTTCACCCAGGGCTCCGTCCTGCTGGTTAGGGCCCCTCTTCCCAACACCTTCTGTGCACATGACTGGGTGTGTGGGGGGGGGGGGCGGATGTCAGGGGACCACCACCCTGGGCAGGGGACAGCCTGGGCCTTGAGGAGGAGCACAGGGAAGGGGAGCCCTGCCTGTAGAACACCCCTGATGATGATAGAAGCAGGAAGATCAGACCCTCCAAAGAGCCCCAACAAATAACCAGCATTCGTGGCAGCGTGAGTTCCACAGACCCACAGGTGCAAATTGCCCAGAGTCCCAAACAGACGCACGGATGGACCAAGAGTCCACCACAAAGGGAGACGTGGCCCAGTGCAGGTTCAGTGTGGGCGAACCTTGAACGCAGGACACACCACGGACGGACATGAATCAATCAACAAACTCCCCAACGGTATGTCAGGCCCACGTCCTGGAGCTGCCGCCGCCACCGCCACCACTGCATGTGTCAGAGCAGCACTGAGCGCCATGGGGTGCTCAGTGGCTGTGATCTCTGGGAACCTGGATCACCAGGCCTTTCTTCCTCGGCGCCCTCACTGTGTGGATGGGAGCTGCCGGGCTATAGGAGCAGAGGGAGCTGCCAACAGTGGGCACCACCCAGGGCCCTTGAGTGGGATACACGGTGTGATCTCATATACAAGACGTAGCTGGAATCAACACATGCAGAGAGACCAGTGTTTGGGGAGGGGGGAGCTGTTCAGAAAGGGGCGGGGGAGGTGCGCGTGCAGGTTGAGGAGGCTGGGGTTTCTGTTTAGGCGAGCAGGACCCCTGAGGGAGTGCAAAGTGGTGACGGCTGCACGGCCTAGTGAATGGCACCTGTGCCCCCGAATGTGGCAGGTGGACACGGTGAGAAGGCGACCGTCTCACCAGAGAACCAGCCGGGTGAGCACAGCACTCTGGGCTCAAGGAGTGGGGGAGATGGGGGCAGGAGCCCACAGTCAGGAGTCGCAGCTGGTCTTTAAGGGGAGGGGAACCAGCCGTGGGCATGTTGACAGCCTACGAGAGTGTTGTGGGTGGAGCTGAGTCCCCCCCTCAAAAAAAAAAAAAAAAGATGTGCTAAAATCCAGGCCCCTGTCCCTGTGAGCATCTGAAATCAGGGTGCTGGAAGGTCTTGGCACAGGTGAGAGAGGTGTCCTTCTAAAGCAGTGGTTCTCAACCTTCCTCATGCCTTTCATACATTCCTCATGTGGGGGTGACGCCCCCAAGCACGAAGTTATTTTCGTTACTACTTTATCACTGTCATTTTGCTACTATTATGAATCAGGCAACCCCTGTGAAAGGGTCGCTGGACACTCCCCTCTAAAGGGGTCGTGACCCACAGCTTGAAAACCGCTGTTCTAAATGGAAGTCGGCGTGTGAGGCTGCAGCCACAAGCCAAGGAACGCCCAAGGCCTCCAGACGGAAGTTGGAGGCGATGAGGAAAGTCCCCCCCCCACCCCAGCACCTGGGAGCAGCATGGCCCCCCAACGCCCTGAGTTCCAACCTCCAGCCCCCTGGTCAGCCAGGCAGGAAAGGCCCTCTGACTGGGCACCCACCAGAAGAAGCTCTGTCCTGGCCACCCCCGAGACACCACTGACTCATGGAGAGCATGTCCATTTCGCGGAGAAACAGCCAGTGTGGAGCATGGGCTCTGTCTGAAATCACCAGGGGTCTGCAGAGGACAAGGAAGTCCACCAGACCCCTAGAGAAGGTGTTATCTGGGAACAGGACAGCCTACAAGCCTGGCCCAGCCCAGGGACACTGGCAGTTTGTGGAGGAGACAACATCAAGCTTTGTACCCCTTCCTGCCTCTAGTGGCCCAGAATAGTCCCCTGGCTCCCAACTTCACCTAGCAGACAGGGATCCTGGGACTCAGGAGTTGTCTGACCCAGGAATTTCCAGGGTGAGAGCTCCCTGCTAAATTTTTGGTGGCGAGGGTGGGGGGGGGAATGATGTTGCCCCTCCCCAGTCTCAGGTCTCACTCAGGGCCTTGGCCCCACCCCTCACCCCAGATCCTTGAACCTCTGAGTATCAAGAGAAGCAGGATGCATCGGGCAGTCAGGTATCCTGAAAGAGCACTCAGGAGTCCCAGCACCTAGCTCAGCCTCACGAGGGCTGGGGGCTGGGTGCGGCCATGCCTTGGCCATTCCCACAACCTGCCCAAGGTGATGGGGGTCGGGGGCCTGCAGGTCTTTGGCATGGTCCCTGAATGCACACCCCATCGTTTCCCACTTAACCTCCCCAAGCAGACCCCCTCACTCACGCACACAGAGGGGTGTGAGGCATGAGCGTGATTCTGAGGAGGGCCTGGGCCGGGTGTTGGAGCTGCTTCTTCCTGGGAGTCCCCTGGGTGTGCATCTATCTACCTGTCCCGGCCAAAACCTGACCCCACCCGATCTCCCAGGTGAGGAGAAGGGGCGGCCAGCGTGCATTCTGGTACCCCCTAGAGAGGACGGCAATAGCAACTGGACATGGTCAGGACAGAGAACCACCTGTTTCCTGCCCTGGGAGCCCAACCTGATCGGGGATCCTAGGGAGCCAGAGAAAGGCACAGGGGTCGAGAATCAGGCTGGGGTCCAGGAAGGTAAGTACTCGATCCAGGAGTGGGTGGAGGGCTTCCCCAACAGCTGCACGTGCACACACACACACACACACACACACACACACAGTCTTTCTGCCCCGCCCCACCACACGCCCCGGGTTAGGACATGCAGGGTTCCAGGTTTCAGCGGGAGGCTGTTGAAACAGACCAGTGGGCTCTGGGCCACGGCTTTGTGCAGGGCTGGCGCCTTGGGCACCCCATTGGCTGCCGCCAGCCTAATCCATCAATGGCCACAGACAGGGGTAAAGGACTCCCTGCAGCCAAACCTCAACTGTGTCTGCCCCCTCCCCACGCCTTCCCCGGCTGACCCAGCCAGCCTGTACACCCCCTCCTCCCATGGGGGGCTGGAATTCCACCTCTGGCTGCCCTTCATTTCTGGGCTGGAATTTTCCTTGTGCATGGCTGCACCCAGGAGCCCACATGGGGTGCTGAGCCTCTGTAAGTCTGGGGTCCTCTTAGAGCAGATAGCAGGGGAGACCTGCCCCCCCACACACACACACACAAAGTAAGGGATCCAATTCAAGTTCAGGTAGCCAGAGAGGAAGGCAGACTCTTGGGCAGGAGAAGGGCTTGAGGTTGGGTCAGCAAAGCCCATCTCTGGGAAACTCACCGGAGGACTGTCCCTCAACCTGCAGACGGGGGCTTCCCGGGGGCTCCCAGTACCCACTCAGGAAGACGGCCTCATGTCCGGGGAAACAACAGGAAAGTGATACTACTCCCGTGTTCTGGCGAGGACTAGACTGAGACGCTGCCCCTGACTCCCACGGCAGGCCAGGGGGCACGTCAATGCCCATTCACAAAGGCGACCCCCCCCTTCTCTTTCTGGCCAGCTGCCAGCCCCTAGGCCCCTCCTCTCCCCAGAGCTGCAGATCAGGGTAGGAGCCAGCCAGGCAGAGGCTGGAGCTGGAAACCCAGGTGACCAGGAAGGCCCGCCTGCCCCCAAACGTTCAGCCCAGTCATCCCCTAACCCCGCAGTCCAGCTCTTCAATATCTGCCCAAGAGAAGCCCGGCAAACAGGCCCAACTCAAGTGCCCATCAGGGGACACAGGGAGACACAGCCCAGACAGGCCACAAAATACAACTCAGCCACTAAGGGTCAGGGGACTCTGAGGTGAGCAACCACGTGGGTAAGCGTCCAAGACACTGCCTCGTGAAACATGGCCACCACCAAGAGTCAACCACATCACATAAGTATGAATTCCACGCTATGAGATGCCTGGAGCAGCAGGTGCATGGGAGGCGGGGAGTAGATTCGTAATTGCCTAGAGAATGGGGACTGGAGAGGAATTGCCTCCCAGGTACAGGATCTCCTTTCGGGGTGATGGAAACATCTTGGAGTTGCAAAGTGGCGACTGCATGGCGCTATGAATGGTTCCGTTTAGATGGCTGGCTTTATGTGACAGGACTTTCACCACGATTCTACTCTACGTCAATGGTGGAGTCGTTCGGCGATCCGATCAATGGTGGCGCACAGCACACAGAGTATAACCAAGGGCCTTGAATGATGCACGCAGACATCGTTGAATTGGAGAATGTCTTGCTCTGTGTATTTCGGCCACGATCGGGCGGGGGGGGAGGGGGAAGAATGGTTACACAAGTAACAACTGCGTCCGCCAAGAAAGCAGACACTCTAGACTGCGCTTGTGGTGGCACAAATCTTCTTGATAGGATTGAACTACTGAGTTGGATGATGTGTCGATAAAACTGTTTAAAAGAAAAGCTCGAGGGCTGAGCCCCGGTGGCGTAGTGGTTGTGCGCGGGACTGTGGCCCACCGGGACGGAGGTTCAATTCCAGCAGTGGGGCTGGGCCTCCTACTCCCACCACTGGAGAGCTGTGATGCCCCCCCCCCAAAAAAAAGGTCCAAAAAAAAAAAAAAAAGAAAAGAAAAGCTAGAAAACCTCTGACTGCCGGGGCGGGGGTGGGGGGGAGCTCAACCTGGCTTCACCTGGGCTGTAGGGGTGAAAACCAAAAGGAACTAAGTCTCGGAACCAAGAACCATCCTTCCTGCAGCCACGTGTCACCCCAACAGGCTGGGGTTCCCGGATCCCAGCCGAGCAGGGTGGAAGCCGACAGGAGAAGCAGGCCTGGGCTGGGAAGTAGGAAGCCGAGCTGTGTCTGGGGCAGCACACCTGGGGGCTGTCTCTCCAGCAGGACACAGTAGGGACCTGCCCACCTCTCTCCCCCGGAATGTGCCAGAAGCCAGCTGCTCTTTCCTCAGGGGGAGGCGGGGCAGTTGGGGTTCCCTGCGTGAGCTTGCTGTGCAGTGGGGCCAACAAGTCTGATCAGCGTCTCCAGAGGAACAGGCTTGGCGCACGGGGCGGGAGCGCCCACTCTGGGCGGGTGGGGTTGGCACGTGGCCCCTTCCCACCCGCCCCCTACTGCAGGAAGCCATCTCCCCCCGCACCCCACTGCATGCTGGGGACCCTGTGACGGCACAGGATAGCTGTTGGAGCTGGGGTTTGGAGCCAGACAGAGAGCAGGGAAGAGTCAGGAGAGGAGGTGTCCCAGTGACAGGCAGGGCACAGGGACCTGAGGGAGGCACTGAGGCCTCTGAATTGGGGTGCCTCAGCTTTGACCCAGAAAAGCAGGCCACCACAGGTGCAGAGGCTAGGCAGTAGTGAGTCCAGGCCCCAGGAAGAAACGGCCCTGTCTCCTGGGGCTGCCATGACAAATCACAGGCCATGTGACTGGACACAGCAGAAAAGCATTCTCAGCAGTTCTGGGGGCCAGAGGTCCCGAAGACATGCTACTAGGCCCTCACCAAGGCATGCCCTCCCTCCCCGCACAAGCTGATACCAGGGAGGCATTACACACACACACACACACACACACACACACACACACCATCTTTCTTTTCCGGCTTCCAGCACCACCTGTATCCCTTGGCCTCGGTCTCAGCTCTCCCCGCAGCTCCTCTCTGACTCTGGGTAGTGTATTGGCCCACCTGCACCCAGGTCCTTCATTCCACTCATCAAACCCTGGGATTACAGAAGGAGATGGGGGACTTGACTTGTTGGCTCTCTGAGTCCCACATCTTGACCTCTGAGCTTCCAGGGGGCCACCTTCATCCCGGAACCAAGGGCAAGTGTGCTAGGGAGGCGTGATAAGAGCCAGGGTGAGGAGCTTAGCTGTCCTCTCAGAGCCTGATGCCCCTGCCTGCCCTCCTGCTCAGGGAACAGTAGACCCAAATCCAGGTGGGTCTGCACCGTCCATCAGGGGCTGGGTGGGCTCCCGGATGGGGCTACTGAGGGCAGATAGTCTCTGCCCACCTCAGGATGCTCTTGGGGGACCGGACAATGTTGACAGCCTGCTGTGCTGACCCTGGAGGGCTGCCAGACCCTTAGAGGAGGCCCCACACCCTTGGGAGCACCCTGTATCCCACTGGGCCCCTCCCTGTCACAGGCCCCAGGGCCTTCCTTATGACCCTGCTGCTTCGAGGGGAGGGCAGTGCCCAGTCCAAGAAACAGGGGTGCAAACAGAGCACCCAGACTTGGCACACCCACCGGGTATAGCCCACAGGTGCAGGTCCCAGGGTCAGGGATCACGCACACGGGCTCTGAGGCTGAGGGGCAGGACATGGGTTGGGGGTAGAGGCCACAGGGATTAGTTTAGACCCACATGCACGGGCTCTGAGACCAAGGGGCATGGGTTCAGGGTTAAAAGTCACAGCACTACTTCCAGCTGGCCAGTTGGGCCTCTCTGACCCTGGGTGGGTTGGCCAGCAGAACCCCACCCCTACCCCCAAGCCTGTGCTTCTTTGCCCCTGAAATGCAGACAACACATAAAGACGGGTCACCTGCTGGAGCAGAGATCACACCTGGTGTGTTCATGGTTAACAAACACGCGTGGCACCAAGATGGATCTAGGGGAGAAAGCATGGCCAGGGAAGCGCAGTTTTGGGGCCCAGTGGGCCTGGTGGAGCCAAGAACCCCCGTCCCCCTTGGCTGCCAAGGAGCTCTTGGCCACCGAGCTGCCCTCCTGCTCACGGTCCCTGCATGGCCCCGTCAGCCAGAGGCACCCGCCTCAGCTTGTTCCCGAAGCTCCCCGACCACATTCCCGGGGTCGAGGGCCCAGGCTGAGCTCTGTGGTTCCCTATGAGCCTCTGCCAGCAGGCGGGGGCCGGGGCCGGCCGCCAAGCACAGTGCCCCACCCCTGTCCCAGCCGCACATCCATCAGCGTGAAAATTACCCCAAGCCCAGGGGCAGCACCACCTCCAAAAAGCTGTCACCACACTGCCTGAAGAGGGGTCTCCCCCCGCTCCTGGCCATGTCTCTGGCCCACCCTCCACAAAGGACTGCCAGGGGCCAGCCAGAGCCCAGCCTCAGCCAGGGGGTCTGCAGCCAGCACAGTGCCCTCTGAAGGATGGCTGGAGTATAGCAACAACACCAGGCAGGGGTCTATGGGTCCAGCTCCTCCCCCCACCCCCATCCCCACCCACCCCCCAAACACACCCTGCCCTCA